>VWYI01011779.1:0-54484 GCA_013399455.1 Anthoscopus minutus
TGCTGCTCCTATAACAATAATAACAAGCCATAAGCAAAGCTTCCCTATCCTTACAGGAACAAAAAAGGGCTATTTTTTCTGTGTTTTTAATGTATTAAGAACAATTATCCATGATAAGACCTGGATGTTAACTTGTTGCACTCAGATTTTAATTTTTCCTCCTTAAGGAAACTCACACATATAAGAGGAATTGAGGAATATTTTTCTTTTTTAAAGTCAGCCTCTACTGCTTTAGAGAAAAAAATTAGAGAACAAGATTAACATTCTTCATCTAGTATTAGAAAGAAGAAAAAAACCCCAAACCAAGGTAGAAATGGCTCTCGTCTGTAAAAATCCTTTTTTCCTTGTCTCTACATATGGAATAATTTCCCTGGCTTGTACTGGTGAATTTATAGCACAGTCTGCAGAGCAGACTGATGTAAGTCAAGTGATTTAAATAACTGAAGATATAACAAATCACAAACAAAATGCCTTATAAATAACACATTTGAAATAGTGTTTTTTTGCTGTTTTACTAGAGAGCCATTAATCATTATAAAAAGGAAGCAAGACAAATTAAATACAAACTTTTCTTGCTTTCCCTTGCTTATCTCTAAATGAGCTCAGACATAAAACTAAACTGAATAAACTGAAGTTGAGAAAGATCTTTTTCTTTATCCCCATGAGTGGTTGCAGTCATCACAAACTATTTTAGCATCTTGACAATAAAACAAGTTTCAGTCACTTGCACAGAGGCTTCTCCCAATCACTTACATGTCTAAGACGACTGTTAAACCAATTTACTTTATTTGAATAAAAAAATTATACATTGCTTAGACTTTAAAGTTACCAGAATTTTAAAGGTTTAGCATTACAAAAGTTGAGGAGACTATTTAGGCAGTGAAATTCTGAGTGTACTTTTAGCCTGTCCTGAAAGTCAGTTAATGCAACATCTCATACAGGAAAACTTTATCCATGAAAGCAGAAGATGCTGTTACTCTTCAGCTAAGGCAGAAGCTTTCCAGCATGTGTGTCCATGTGACAAACTCTCTGACCTGAACAGACCCCATCTCCTGTGGCAACAGGTTCTTCAGTCCTCACGACCTGTTAGAGTCACTGTTTCTCTGACAAGGATGTCAGAAAAGGAGTTTATTCAGTGGCAGACAGGAAGCAGCAGATGTCCCTGCAAGGTGAAGGCAGATACTGCAGCTGACAGCAGAGCTTTGGCAGGGCAGCACTTGGGAATTTATTGGTGTCCCCAAAGGCAGGAGCAGATTAGCCCAGGCACACCTACAGCTCAAATATGTCTGTTGAAGAAGCTCAGGCTAGTTTCTCCTGGCACATCTAAAACACCTCTGCTCATTACACACCTATTGATTTATTTTTCTACATACTCTATCACACAAAATTGACTTGCCTTGAAAAAATTCCAACAGTCAGGCTTCTTAAAAAAATTACAACAAACCCTAAATTTAATTTAGGGCTTGAGGGCACCTTACTTCTCTCATTGCCCTCCAAATTGTTCCTCCAGGCTCCATGTTAAAACTCCTGTTTTGCATGTAGGAGCACAAATAGGAGGGTCATGAAATCAGTCACTCACAACCCAACTTCCTTTGGAAAGCTGAGATTTGCTTTGGCACCATTTCTGGACCGGAAGCAAACTTAGGATGTGGAGTTGACTTTAAAAGAAATGAAACATGCGATTAGGCTGCAGCTTTTTTTTTGGAAACATGGCAATAATAAACATCTGTTTTACATGGCACAACATCTATTTTTTCTTCAAACTATGCAAGCTTTCTTCTGCATAATTTTGGCTCAGAGGGGCATAAATGTAAATGCAAGGGAACTGGCCAGATACTCCCCTGTGAGAACAACACCTTCATTGTAGTTGAGGCAAGAAACTTCTTAAATATCCCCTGATGTGACAGGAGCTCTTCAGTTCAGCCCCAGCACCCATAAGACACTGTGGTGCCAATGAGAGGGATTGGCCATGCTCATAAGTTAGTGCAGGTCTCAACTCACAGACAATATTTCCATTCACATTTCTGATTCTTCTTCCATCTTACCATTGCCAACCAGCACTAGATACTCTGTAAGTGTGCACAAGTAAAGTCTGCTGTGACTTTATGAACAGACACTGCCTTTTGGATTTACAGGCCCCAGATCAAAGTAATTTTGATCCTTTCTTTCTTCAGTGGCTAAAGGCTCGGTAGGTGCAAACAAAAACTTGTAAATCCACTTCCTAGAACAAAACAAAATTGCCAGAAATGACCGGGTAAACACCACTCACATGCTTTTGTAGTGGTCAAAAGAAAGAAGCACCTTTGAACACTAATTGCAGAGAATCATGCTAAGACAAATGTTGGAAGCTTATAGGAAGTTTCATGAATTTACTGGACACCTGCATAAAGCACCAACTAATCAAATTGTCTAGACAGAGAAAAGTTATTCAAAAGTGTACATTTAATACTGAACAACAAAAACGCAGCGAAAGCCATGCTGACGATACTGCAGCGTTTTAGGAAGCATGGATGACTTGTGGGTTTCCAAAGCAAAGAAGAGAAACACCAATAATGTTATGAAGAAATCTGAGGAACAACCAAAACTGTCACTAAGGAAAATTCTCGCAGATGATAAAGCAATTTCATTCACTATCCAAGACCTTACTTGATGGTACAGTTGCGGTCTTAGCGCCGAGTTCTCAATCATAGTGTGAACCATGGTGATTAAAGGTTCATTCTCTTTCATCTATTTCAAATCAGGAGGAGCATACAGCAAACATCAGTTTACAGCATGGCTAGATTTGAAAGACGACACTGTAAAATACAGCCTCTACTTTAATTCTTTCTAATAATGCAGTAGATTACATTTTAACCCATGCTTTTTATATATATTCCATCATTCAGTAATAGCAACATCTGAAAATAATACCAAACAAATATATAAAAAAAATAACATAAGTGCTCAACACCAATATAATATTTATTCACCAACGCTCTCCCTTTTTAAAAGTAAAAAAGATTAAAATAAGTTTGGCTTTGCACGGTATTGAAATGAAAACGATTATTGGATTTTGCAGTAGGAACATTCAAACCTTTAAGGGCAAACCTTTTAAATTATAGATTTAAAAACTCAGTGTACATTAAAAGGATATAAGCATTACCAGCCTGTGAATAGAATTATGTCCACATATCACAAAATTCCTTTGTATACCACATTTATTTATATCCTTTGGAACTTTGAATCATTGCCTGCTGCACTTATCCACCCCCACACACAGGAGTGAAACTATTTTGAAACCAGACATTTTCTACAATGATTAGTATTTTTTGTTAAGCAAATGTCAAAATCAGGTATTGTATTACACATTGCATACATTTAGAGTTTCAGAAAAGTATGCAACAGAGAAAGAAACGATGGGATTTTGGTTTTAAAGAGGAGACTTTCCTAACAATAAGGGGAAAATTATGAAAACAGGTGGTTTTCTTCTCCAAAAGAAAACTGAAAAGTCACTTAATGGACAATTCTTCTTCTATTTTTGTTGGAAACTTTAGGACCTGCTGGAAACTTCAGCAATACCAGCTTCAGGTATGATTACACAACATGTGTGAAGGAGCTTTTATGATCTTTCACTTTGCATTTATGTGTACATCTCTATACACATACGTGTACTCTCCATGGATTTGCATAGCAAGGTTTTCTTTCATAGATGGAAATGCAACTGAATGAGTTTTTGATACCTTCTGGTATTTCATGCCCCCAATTATTTAGGAATAACCTAACTTGTACATTTGGAGCAGTATTTTTTTCATCTTATGTTAAATCATTTTTTCTTGTCGTAGATAGAGGACTTTTTTGTTGTTGTTGTTGTTGTTGTTTTTTACCCATTGCAAAATCTGATCAGCTGGTAAGTTAATCAGCCAATAAAAGGTGCCTTAAGAAGCTCTGTTTGTTCAAGGCAGGGGAAAAACCCCTAAACAAGCAGCCTCTAGCATTTAATCCATCATCTCCAGTACACATAAACTAAAAACCAGAACTGACACAAGAAGTTGTTCTCTCTCTATGTTAAATTTTTTCCAGAGAGTGGTGATACTAAAAGAGATCTCAATAAAAAAAGCAACAGTAAGGCCCAAAGCCAAGCAATTAAATTACAGCCAGCTGATAAATTAATAAAAGAAGAATTTCTCTGAGGCTCAAATATTTTATTAGGAACATACAGGTTTGTATGCATTTTTATAATCAGGATTTCAACTGCTTCATACCCTCTAGCTAATACTTTTCTACAATATTTCAGAGTTTTCTTTTCTAACCAATAACAGACAATGCCAGAATTAATTTCTGTTGAACTGTTCAAAGTTTCTTTAAATCCAGATTAGAAAATAAGCAAAGTGTATTTGCTCAAAAGACATTTTGAAGAAATGTTTTGTCTTCTAGAAGCTCCAGCTTTGATTTAAAGGAGTTCTTCCAACCATTTTACTACTACTGATGGTTAATCACACCTATCTAACCCTGCTTGCAAAGGCCAGTTTTATACAGAAAAGTCACAGCTCCTTAAGCCCTTATGGAACAAAGATCAAAAAGCAGGCAATTGGTAAAGCAATGCCAATCAAAGAGCCTATGGAGCAGTCAAATACAACAAGTGTTTTTGCCCTCTGGGATCAATGTTTCAAAAAAAAAATAAATTGTGATATAAGTATTGAGGAGTTAGGATCTTGAGGGAGCAGCTGCATGTCCCAAACCTTCCAAAAGCTAAAGCTAGTGCACAAATAAATCAGAGTTACCTAGGACACAGTGGCAAGTGCCATGCTCTAAAAGAGGACAAGGATACCTATTTTCTGGTCTTCAAGCATTATCATAAGGCTACTCCCAAACTGAAGCTGGACACCAAAAACATTGAATAAATGGCTCAAGGAAAAGTACTGTCTTGCTCATAATAGAGGCAAGCCTTGGTTTTCACTTATTTAGAGCAACAAAAAAATTTTTAGCAATAAAGGACAGATTTTAGACCCTCCATGTAACACTAAAAGTATTACACTCAGGGATTCTCTCCAATTAGAAAAGTCACAAAAATTGGCATTAATATCTCCATAAGCAAACTGAAGTGTGAACTGCAACACAGCAACAAACCCAAATAAAACACAGCACTTTGGGCTTTATCACTTCCTACTTCAAGCAAATAACTCTTTCTCTAAAGAGGTGATGCTTCATCTTTCCTCTTTTTTTGTACTGATGAGGTATAAAAAAAGCAAATAAAGCCCCTACCTCCTTGACATGTGAACTGTATGAACAGCTACTTTATTTCTTAGCAGGTATTTTGTGTTTTTAACTAGAAAGCCAAGCTATCAACAGCTTTTCTCTTCCTGCCTTTTCCTAGATTCCAAGTTTGGTAAGACCCTACACAGCTGACATAGCAGCATGCTCTGGCAAGGTGGCAGCAATCAGCTGGGACAGTGTCACAGCTGGTGACCTCAATGCTGAGGTGACACTGCAAGTTTTTGGGGGACAAAAGGCTCAGATTAATCATTTGATCCATTCCCTCTCAAGCTCCCTGTGGGTAAAAGCAGCAGCAGCAGGACCTGATGCAGCTTCTCTCCAACCTTGCCTGCTCTTTAATGCTCTGTCCCAGAAAGGAGGAAGCATTTCTCCCTCCTTGCAGTCCTTTTTCACTCTAGACTCCCTATCCTTGAGCCTTCCTTCTTCCTTTGAGGAAGGGGAAAATTAAAAAAAAAGGAGGGCAGGTCAGCCACTTAACCTTTTCCAGATAACCTGAAAAATACAAACAGCTGTAGAATCCTATAAGCTGTTAACACAGAACATGGAATTTTAGGCTGAAACACAAGATACCATGTCAACTCCATCCAAACCTCCTTGGTTTAGGCATTAAGGATTTAGCCTTCCTTAATTTACTACTTGTCCCCAGAGCTGCTTTCAGCATCTCAGAAAAAAGGGAGATGAAGAAGGAAATATAGAAGCAAAACACCAAGACAGTGAGGATGTTGGCTGTGGGACCTTCACTCCTTTGTTTGACAACTTCTTGTTCAAGTTCTGCTTATTTTCAGGCACACTTTGAAAACAGAAAGAAACTAAAAATTAAAGTCTCAGCAGAATTATTTTAACTCCTATACATCTAAACTATTTATATAAATAGCTTTTTCAAAAAACTGGGAAAAAAAACCAAAAAAAAAAAAAAAAAGAAAGACCAAATGAAATTAAATTTAGTGAAGCTTCTACTATGACCAGCCTGGGGTAGGGAGTTTTATTCAGGTAACATGAGCTCAAAAGTAAAGGGCTTTTCAGTCAAAGGATGGTTTTACTATCAAGACAAAATTCAGAAGTGTACTAGAAGACTGGTGTGCTGGAATTCTTAATAAATAACAGAAAGGTTCAAGTGGGACCTTCTGCCACGGCTTTATTGGCAAAGGAGAAAAAAGCATATCTAGCTTTTGATTTGGGAAAAACCCCAACCTTATGTCATGTTTCAGTTACTCTTTTTGTAATTACTGGGTACAAACAAATAAAGGTGACAGCTGGCTTGCATTTAGTAGCACCCAGTAAGTGATTCTTTAAAATCTGATAATGCAGAAGGCTGAGATCCTGTGTGTACTCAATGTCCCAGGCTGGCAAACAAACCATCGTTGCCTAGGGCTGCTAGCTATGTCCAGAACTACTTCCTAAATTGCACCTGAATTCTCTCCTAACTCTGCAAACCTTGAGCCAGCAGAGTGGTTTAAAAAGAAAAGGGTGCTGGACAGCCACTTATCTGGCCATAAGACATTGAAGAAATCATAGGGCTGGGTATATCTGTGTGCCAAGCCTTTTCAGCCCTTATTCTCCCTCTCTGAACTCCAACAACAACAACAAAAATTCTGAAAGAGTAATACAAAACCATCAGAAAGTGTAATATGAGGATTTCTAAGCATTTCCAAGGGAAGCAGCAGTACAAAAACTAGGCATGATTTCAAAAAGGCAACTGAACGTTCTTGATTCTTGACAAGAAAACCACCTAATCAGCAGCCAGCTCATTGCAAAACAGAATGTAAGTTACTTTTCCTAAATATTAGATTTAATCTGCCTGAAAAGCCACTTGTGGAACCTTGTAACAAACTTATTATTTGTTATTGTGTACTGTGCTGAATCCTTTGTGACCAAGAAGGTGAGAGCTGAAGATACAGGGACTGGAGTCCCACCACGTGCTATAAGCAAAGTAGGTTTTGACACTATTTGCAGAGATGAAATACAAGTGGAAATACCTAATTTAAGTACAAAGGACATTTAAAATCCAGAGAGGGTAAGTGATTGTGCATGCTAGTTACAGGTGCTGGTAACAAGGAGGAAAGGCCTCAATTACATTGAAAGAAATTTTGATTTTTTTTATGCTTTCCAAAAATGGGGAATTGATATTGGGCAAAGTAACAAAAAGCTATGAATGTGGTACCACCCCTAGAAGCAGTGGTACTCAAAGCAAAGAGACTCTCAGGGAGATTTATTTCCTACAGGTAGATGACAGTATTATAAAACAAGAGAAATGAGTATTCCAACCCGCTCTGCCATGATTTTGTGATTAAGGTAATATATTTTGGACTTGATTTCTAAGTTGTCCTGATTCCTTGCATCTCAGATATGGCACAATTCTAAGACTTACACACTTTCCTAAATTAATGCTTACCACATCATATTTCTAAATTTTATCTGGTGCAAGTGAAAGGGAAATAATTTTTACTATTTTGTATCTTGTACACAGACAATTCCCCCCAT
Organism: Anthoscopus minutus; assembly: GCA_013399455.1. NCBI lineage: Eukaryota > Metazoa > Chordata > Aves > Passeriformes > Paridae > Anthoscopus > Anthoscopus minutus. The sequence continues at coordinate 7,735 of VWYI01011779.1, forward strand.
TTAATCCTGCCCATCAGACTCACAAGCTTGGCTAACTAAGCAATAACAACACTTTTACCCTTCACACCAACAGTTATCCTTCTTGACAATGAATTACACTGTTGAAGACAGAATCACTCTCTTATTCCAAAACATTATAGACTGGAAATATTTGAGTTGGATGAAATATTTTGGTCTAATTTAGCAAGCAGTATGTCCCTACTGTTTTGGACCTCCTGCAGCCCCTTAAATAAAAGACATGTTTAGAAATGCATTGGCATCAAACTGAATTGGTCACAATTCCCACCCTGTTTTCAAGAATAAAGACCACTTGAGTGTGTATTGTGTGTCTCTGTGCACAGCTGGGGTTTTTAATAACTCACTGAAACCCCAGCAGAGGAACATGTTGAATATAAATGTTCTAACAGTCAGTTTTAAGTGTAAGGCTCATTAAAAGACGGATTATTACAAAAAGTGATTTTTATATTTTTAACCGATGGTCACCCAGTTGCTTATTTTAGTTCTAAGCACTCACAACAGTCTTTTATAACTGCTAACAAAAAAAATCAAAACAACAAAAACACTTCAAACTTTTCAAACACAACTTGTACAGAAATCCCATTTGGTCATGCAACAAGGCCATAAAGAGAGGTATGTGATAGTGCAATTCTTCACTTGGCAATCAATTATGTTAGTGAAGACAGAACTGTACCCTCGCTCCATAAGATACCAGAAATTGGAAAGAATTAAAATCATGTTCTTACATAAATCCTTCAGAATGAACTGAGAAAAATGAGAAAAGGAGCCATGTTATTATTTGTTTAAAATATTTCTTCTGTTTGACCTCCTCTTCATTTAATGTCCTGTGGAAACATCCAACTCTTCTCAATTTGAAAAACTGAAATTCTTGGATGTACCCATTTTTTATAAAGTGCATGTGTGTCATATGAGCTTGGAAACATATTAGGACTGGTTACAGAAGGTAGAATGCTACAGTTAGTGTTATTATGAAAAGGAAATTAGGAACATACTTAGAACAGAAAAATGAATTGGTGATTGGCTATGGTTTTCTAACAAATTTTAAATTGAAGGATTTTTTTTCCCTGTAACAGCTCAAATTTGTGATCGATTAAGATATTCTATGCTGTGGGCATCATCCAACTTCATAAAAAGCACTAAAAATCCTTCTCCCCAAATATTTCCAGCTTTAATATGAGCAGGCAAACGGCATTAAGAAATATAAATCCACAAGTAAATTGCAAATCCCACCTGGTGATCCAAATATATGGCATTCCTTTGAAGGTGATGTGAAAGAATCTCATTCTAGCAGGCAGCAGTCAGAGGGGGAAAGGAAAAGGACAGAAGGTGCAGAATGCATGAAAAGAGCTTTAAAGGATGTAAACTAGACAGTGATAGACAGTGCTGTTGTATGGAGAAGCATAATGCTGTTTTTAACTGCCTTTTTTTTGGTGAACTGTTAACAAGTTTTGAGCCCGAAACAGAAATGATGAAAGTTTGCTACGAATCAGACTTACTACATTTCATTCTGTTTACATATAAAATACAGCAAGCTTATGCAAATGTCCACTACACAGGCAACTATGAACCCTTTGATTAATTCATTTTTTAAACATGTCCTGCTTTTCACAGACATATCACCAATAAGATGGAGGCTGTATAAACAACAGATTAATCTCCATCCATCGCGGCTGATTTTGTGCTACTGACCGATCAAAACCACAGTTTTAAACCGTGAGCTACAACGTGCTCAAAAATATTCCTAACATCATTTTGACTTGGCTTATTTCAAAAAGTAAAACCTCAAAGGGTTGATAGCAGAACACCACACACACACACACACACATAATGGATTAATGTTACTCTATTCTACTCGCACGGGAGCCAGAAAATTTTGCACAAAGCAAACTGATTAATGAATGACTAGGGGTTAGTGAGGATGGAGCATGACACACATTGCTGGAGCATGACACACATTGCTGGATAGCTGACCTTTGGGCTGCTGGCCTCAAGCTTTAGCTGCATGAGCTGTGCTAGTGTGTGCTCCCGGATACTACTCAGCTCCGCCTGCTGCCGTCTCAGCTTTATGAGCAGCAGCGTCAGCTCCTCCGGCTGAAGGAGCGCAGTGTGAGAAGCCAAAGAGTAGAGAAAAGGTTAATTGGTACTCCAAACAACACTACAGTAACATAAGGCACACCTTCTAAAAGGTTTATTTCTAAAGTAAAGCGAGGCGCACCTTCCGAGCGCCGTACAGAAGCTCTGGCAGTGATACAACACAAGAGACACCATTTTCCCCAACTGAACACTTCCAAATGGAAAATGAAGGGTCAGCTTTTGACTGCTCAAACCAGCAAACGCCATGGAGATCAAACATTCTGTATTAAGGACAAAAATAATTGAGGATTTTGCAGGACAAAGTCCTCAAACTTTTCCTGCCATGCATATTGAATTGATGATATTGATTTAAGTCAGGGGAAGACAATTCCAGTCCTTAGGATGTCATTACCTGTGCGTGGGCAGCCATTTCAGCTTGGTGAAAGAATCAAAACATGCCCTCAAGAAAATGTAGTTTTCAAAATAATTCTTCAAATGCATGCGTCAAAATCATGACAAACCCATGTTAACTGAACAACCTCAGAAATAATCAACTTTCACAAAATAAATCTGCACAAGCATGACAAAAATCATTTTCCATCTCACCTTTCACAGGTCTGAGGCCGCCGGTTATTTTATTGCTTTACTTTTATGACTAAGCTGTCCCAATACAGCCTTAGGAAGGGATGAAGAATAGCATTTAAGACCCAAGATTATATGTATTATGGAAATAAAGTCCAACCCAAATGGGTATTTGTCAGGTAATTCCACGCACTTATCAGCTTAGGTCAGTTTGGGAAACCCTACCCGAACCATTCCTGGGAACCATTTCTATTAGTAATATTTCAAAGAAAGCAAACCACTGAACATCACAAGTATTTTTGTTACATTCCTGTTTGCTTCTGCTTCTTACACTTCTCCAGAAGTCAGCCTAACAAGAGGTTAAACATTCATCCAGCGTTTTGATTTTCTCACAAGCCCTGGGAGCTAAACAAAGCCCAAACACAAGAACTTCCTAAACCCCTGCCTGCTCTCTCCCACAACCACCAAACTTCCCCAAAGCAAAGAAGTAAAGAAAAGAGCTCCAGAGAACTACACATTAAAAATACTGTGTTATTTTTAATACCCATTTCTCAGAATAAAGAGGAAAGGTCCCTGAGAAGCAGCATGGCACAGACACTTCTGCCACTCCAGAACAGGGCAGCCCACAAGAGGGAGCGAGGGATTTCTACATAGCTTCAGCTGGCAAAACCATTTGCTTTTGGGGGCAAACCTACAGCAAACCCAAATTGTCTAACGGCAGTTATCCTTCTTACAGTCCTCCTTCAATACCTGGAGTGAAAAGACTGAATTTCAGAGAGCAAGTGTAAAAATCTAGACTGGACAAGGCATTTTCGAGTTCTCTCCAAAAACAGGCAACAACAGTGCTTTGAGTCTGGAAAGTAACATCCATTCAAAGCACAAGAAGCCTTATTTTTAGGAGTGTGAGAACAAAAAGTAGCATGTTCATGAAAAAGGAGCAGCGATCCACTTTTTCAAGATCAAAACTCCTTTTGGTACATTCTGAAAAAGCCCAATTTTAGTGCATTAAGAATAAACTATTTAATTGCACTCCAACCCCAACTTTTTTTTTCCACAGAGGAGCCCTTGGAACACAACTTCTACTCCTCTCTAGACATTCACAATGTTGCTGCAAGTGCTGGGCATTTGATGCAGATCTTGGGACTCTTGCAACAACCACGACACAAACTTTTCTTGGAGCTACCTACAGATTTCCTCCTCTGGCCCCGTTCTGCTGTGGGCAGGATTTCTGCTTTGTTTCTTGGACTTGTCCCTCCAGAGATCAGCTCAGCTGCAGGAGCTGAGAACAGGAGAGCTGAGGGACCCCAAGAAATGGCTGGAAGGCTCCAGCTGCCAAAGGCCAACACATAAAAGTCGCTGAAGGTGCCAGAGATCTGTGCTGGGAAGTGCAGGAAAACAGGGCTCGAGGCAGTGGAAGGGCTGGCAACCCACATTATGATCAAAAAAAAAAAATTTGTTTTCTTAATTCATAACTCTCTCAATCAGTATTTTCTGAGGGACAGAGAGATGGTAAAAAAGGAGACAGAAAGTGGTAAAGAAGTGACATAAATTTAGGGCAATTTTTTGGCTAAGAGTCGTGTTTCAGTTAGGAAAGTGGGCAGTATTCACCAACATCACTTTGATTATAAATATCTTCAATGAGAATTTCAGTGCTACCACAGTACGGTGTCAAAAAGGACATTATTTTACAAAACACTCTTTTAGTACTTTTTACACTTCCAAAACAGCCAAACTTTACTTCTAGTATTTTCTAAATAATTAATGGAGAAATAAGTGTTCTGTGATGTAGTCTACCCTCTCCCAGGAATTTCAGCAATGTATAAAGGATGATTAAAAAATAATAAATCTGTATTTCCCAAAGAAAACCTTGACTCAGCAGCTACACAAGATTTTTGGAATTCTGTGGAATCAGAGAGTACTTCCTTCTCTGATAGCTTAAATAAAGGCTACATTTAAAGCAAGCTTGAACTAGAATAAAATTTCAGTGTTGCCTCTTCATACTTAAAAAACCCCCTGAAGTACCAAATAAAAATCCAACTCACTGTTTTGCCTTGGAGGTTCTGAGGAGTAACAGGCTGTAAACTCAGACCTGCTGGCATCGACCTTCTGTCAGGCACAAAGACATGCTGTACAAAAAAAAAAAAAAAAGCAATGTGTGATCCACAGTAATTTCTAAAGACTCAAAAACTTTAAATGCTAAAACAAAAAGTCAAGCCAACTTCCCTCTCATGAAAATTTGCTCTATGTGCCAGTCATGCTCCCTGCTGATCTGCTACCTAGGTCACTCAAGTAGTCTAAGTCTAAATTTTAGAAATACAACGAATTTCATAGTTCATTTAATTAACAGTTAACTGTTCTCATTACTCTTGCACTACTGACAGACTGACACCCTTTCTTCTCTCCCTTTCCCCCTCACCTTTCATGCTCTCCTTCCTGCCCTTTTCCACCTCATATCTCAAAGTTACATTACATGGTGACACTCCTCGGGCAGTGTGTTTGGAGACCCTAACACTGCACCTTTCAGTCTGAGCCATCCCTTCTTCTAAACCCATTTTCTGGGCTCAAATTTCTGCCTGTGACCTGCTCTGGAAGTGGTGTGTCCTGACTGACCTCCACAGGCAAAGCTTAAAATATTCTCAAGACGTTAATCTCAGAACTAACATTGAGGCTTTGCCAAGCACAGCTCTATCTCACGTTTTCCTGCCTCTTCAAGTTTGGATCGAGCTTGGTTTGCTGGACAGGGCAGTTTCCATGATATCAGTAGCCCAGATCTTCAGAGAAAGCATATCCTGAGTCTACTCTTCCATTGGTTTGGCAGGAATATATTTTGCCCACATCTGATTGCCTGAACCCAGAGTAGGAGCAGGCACAGTCTCACATAAATGACCTCCTAGAAGTGAGCAGGAATAAAAGGCATGTGCCTTCCTGTGCTCACAAAAATGTACATTTTCATACTTCAGCCAGTGCTAGGGCTGTGGGAAGCAATTCTTTTCCTGCTAATGCAGTTGAGAAGAAAACTACTACTTTGTGCAAGCAAGGAGGAAGCAGGGGAGGATTTGGGACTCAGCCTGAGTCAGATCACTTCTGGGAACCACTCTGGAGTGGTGGAGCTGAGGCACCATCCCCAGCCACCTGCAAGGCCTACCCACAAATCACATTTATTTCTGACAATACACCAAGAGACTGCCACTACAGCTCTATTTCCAAAGCACAAGCAATATAACCAGTAATATTCCCCAAAGTGGATGTTTATCTCTTAATAAATGTAGACATTGGCTAAGAAGACTGAAAAATATGAAGTATGAAATATAAATATGAAATATTTTGTAGCAGATTTAAAGGAAGCTTGGAAAACAGCAGACAGTTTTAGCACAAAAAGGTCCATGGCCATGGCAAGATATCTCAGATAAGTAGATCTACAATGATTTGTGAGAAAAAACATTGAGCACTTACTTCCTTTTCCAGTGTTGCAAAGGGAACTCATATGTCACAGTTCATTTAAGGACAGCTGTACAAGAGCAATTTGGGGAGGTAGTCTTTTTCTGTCTTGCTGTATTCTCAAAATATTAGGGGCAGATTGCTAGATATAAATTCTGTGGGTGTAGTGCAGCATTCTTGGTGCTGCAGATGTCATTTCTATTTCAAGAATAATGGGAAAGGTCTTGGAATAGTAAGGAAAGACACAACACAGGACAGAAAACTAGCTGATGTGAAAAGAAATAAGAAAATTTTTAAGCTGCAGGGTGACTTGGAGTACGCAATGCCACTTAAACCCGTACAAGCAGTTAATTCAAAACCATGTGCTGTAAAAAATAGAAAGTTTTGGCATCTGCTTATGATGTTCTCTCATTCCTGCATTCTCAAACCATGTCTTCATTGACTTCTCAAACCAAAACAGTCGCACGCAAGGGGATTCACACAAGTGGGCATGTGGACATGAACACAATTGGTTTGTGTTTGCCAAGCCTAGCAATCCCACCCTTGCCTCATCCTTTGAGGCGAGAGAGGATCAGCAGAACAAAACCAAAGGCCACAACAAAACCCAGCTCTTGTTTCTGGATCCTTTTCTCTTGGGAAGCAGCTCAGCTTGAGACTGCTCTGCCTGCCAGAGTGAGCTGCCCTAGGCAGACAATGCAGCTCAGTGGCCACACAGCCCCAGCCTGAGGAGGATGCTTGAGCTCCTGGATTCTGCTGGAAGAGACCTCTGCCACCACTCACAGAAGCATCCCTCACTCTTCCTGGGGGGCTTTAACTTTCTTTAGTAGCCTTTTGTTCAAAGTGTGAACAAAACTTCCTTTCCAGGAAAACATCCACTTTCCTGTGAAGTTGCTGGGTGACTAAAAGACCTTGCTCATCTTCCCGGTTCCAACATGTGACATAGCTCCTGCAAGTTCATCCTTGTTCTCTAATCATCTGATTTTAGCTAAGTGGACATTAGTCTCCTTTCTGTCTTACACATAATGAAGACTATCTGAGTTGTTTCGCGTCCTTCTCCAGATATTCTTTCTAACTCATCACTTGTGAACATGTTTAAAAAAGGTAATAGCTTAAAAGGTAACAAATGCTAACAGGGATTCTGCAAATGTAGAAGTCCAGCCAGGGATGAGAAGATTACAGTGTTGTAGTACATGGATAAAAATATATTGGTGACAAAAACTGATCTTCTTGTGGGTTAAATTCTCCAGCATCTAACAAATGACATGTTATGAGGAACACAGTTTTAACGTTGCATGAGAGAGGAATTACAGAGTATTGGATAAATTCTAGAACTTTTTGTTTAGATGGCTTTCTACACAGAAGTGCAGGACTGTATATGACAAATATAGGCTATACAGCCCTGGAGAGGAAAATTCATCCCACCTCCTAAATTGGAATAGTGCTTAATGGGCATAGATGGGACTGAGCTCTGGAGAGACACAGCATGGCATTTTCAAATCACTGTCACAGAGGGGTTTCAGGAGGGTTTTGAGAACCTCAGAATAGAAAGCCAACCATTGAAAGCCCGCTGAAAAACCTAAGATCTCTGTGTAGATAGGGTTTAGATGTTAAATTTGCCCTACTGATTTCAAATAATCAGTCTTATAATTACCCACCTCTTAAGGACAGGGGTGTTTTTAAGTTAATGGCAAAAGCTGCTTGTGTAACTAATTAAATACAAAACAAACAGCATGAAAAACTCAAGGGAAATAAGAGGTTTGTATAAAAGATACTAAATAGTAAATGAAAGACTAGCATAAAGTGTTCAACAAGGGAAAAAAAAATCAGGAAGCAAAACATGGCTGACAGGACAAGTAATACATGCTCTGCAGCACTGACCCCAGTGATATTTCTCAGATATGTGAGAAGCACTGATTACTAAATTTCCGGAGCAGCTGAGACATAAAGGATGCCAAAGCAAAATGGCACTCCTTTGGTCATAGGGATCTAAAACCTTTAAAATCTAACACCTGATAATCAACTCTAAGTTCTTTAAATTGCTTTGAGTTGTGGTTATAGTTTTTTTTCCCCCCTGCATCAAAAAAAACACATCCAGGGGTAAAGTTTTTAGAAAAATGCTCAGAAGCCTTTTACATGCAACTGAGGGAGTAATTTTTATTTAATTATTTCCAATCTAATCAAACCCATGGTGACACATGCATGCTGGATGCAGCAGAGTGGCACATATGGCACCCAAGTTTACAGCTCTTCATGTCTCCCTCTCCGTGGTCAAGCACTAAGGTTGTGTGCATTCAGACTGATCTTCAGTGATCTCCCCAATAGCTCAAAGGCATAAAAAGGAGCAATACACTTGATTTGCTGCTGGAACCCTAGGCAGCCAAAATTGTTGCTAAAGAAAAGAATGCAGTATGTGTAAAGAAACCTGGGATTTTGAGTTGTATTGGTGCTAACAGGGAGTAACATTTCTGTATACGCATAAGGTATTCTAAGTAATTTGCCTATTGACTCCTTCTTATTTTTTTTTTTTAGAGAAACATATTTTCATGGACAGTAATATCAGGACATGTTTTCATCATCTAGTGTTTCAAAAAATTACATTTTTACTACCCGTAGATTTTTCAGCACCTTTTAAAATCAAACCCTTCACCATGAAAACAGTGATGTAACAATCTCCGTTTGTTGGGTTACACCCAACACGTAGGGTGGCCTAACCAGGCCAACCCCCTGAGTTCTTCTTGTTTTTTGCTTTATGAATGCAGCAGAGCAACTTCTTTTCTGTCTTCAGGGATTGTCTATTATATCTTATCATGAGTTCTGAGCCATAGATGGTACAGGCTCTGCTCTCTTACAGACATGATTCTGCCCTCAAGANTTACAGACATGATGCTGCCCTCAAGAGACAAAATGTCCCCTTATATAAAAACAAATAATCCAATTATTTAACACTATGTATTCTAAATGTGTATTGTTATGACTTTTCTACCAATAACTAGCTATCAGTCTATTCACATAACATGGCACTGAGGCAAACTTTACCCAAAAAGATTGTGCTCTTAACACTGCAGAAAATGGAGTAAGTGAAGGAGAAGGAAACTTAGGCAAGGCCCACGATCCTCCATCTTGAATACTCATTTACACTCACAGTATATAAAACCTAAAGAATACATTTTCTATTAAGCAATAACTACCAACTACACTGCTATCTAATTCACACTTGGGTTGTTTCCAACCCCTCAGAAAGCTCTGGAAGTTTTCTCCATGGGAGGAGGTTGAAAGGAGTACTTTCCTGAGGGTCAGGAGTCCTCAGAACAGGCAGAGAAATATTCCCTCCATCCTGGGTTCCCACATCCATTATAACAAAACACACTACAGTGCAACACGAGTTTCCCAGTAACCAGCTACATTCTACTGAAGAGCCCTGCAAAAGAGAGTTCTAACTATGAAATGAAGCATTTTTACCTTGGTGTGATGTGTCCTGTGCCTACGGTCGATGGTTACATCTCCCCTCTGCACCGGCGAGGACACTTCCGATCGGTACGTCCGCTGCGGGGAGTATCCCTGGAAAGCAGCGATGGACCCGTGGGAGGGGGACGTGGGAATGGAGTGCATGGGCTGATCAGAGATATTGATCATGGTTTTTGGGCTGCTCAGGGTGCTGTGCCTGCTGAGAGTGGTCTGCTTGTTGTAGAACTGGCGCTGTTGCCACTCGTAGAGCTGCCACATCGTGTCGTCGCGCATCGAGCGCCGCTTGTCCTCGGCGCTCACGGCTCCCATGGCTCTGTCGTACGCCGAGGGAGCCACACTGCAGAGGCTTTCTGGACGTGTCTTGCTGTTCCTTGGAAGTGTCCTGTACCCTTCTGGGTACCTGGGCAGCACCTGAGCTCGATGGCTTGGCATGTTCCTCGGTAGTGTCTGGTAGGAGATTATGCTGGAACACAAGATTCCTTTTATTAGCATTAATATCATGGCAATAGGAAGTTGTTCACTAGGGGTTGGGTTCACTCTAGGTCAGTATGAAAGTTCTCTCACCTTTTATGATACTTTGAATGCCATTTTAAAAACGCTGAAGAAAATCAAGGCAACAGTTCAAGAATCAATGATACTGCCTGAATGCACTGTAGCAGCCAAAAGTGGATCCTTTCCCTCTGATTAGCTCTTGCTGATATAATCCACATTTCATCTTTTTACCAGTTTGCCAGTGTCTAGAAGTGTCAAGTTTTGATCAAATCTTGCAACTTGTCTATATGCTAGATAGGTGAAAGTTTTTAAAGCTTAAAAGTTCTACATTGTTTCCATATGCTTTCCAAATTTCCATTTGAAACATTCGCTTTATCAAAAGTGAAAAAATACCCAATGTTTCCCCTAAAAAAACTTGAGCAATTACTATGGACATAAAAAAAAGATTCTTTTAACAGCAGTCCATGGGAAAAGGGCAGTAGTTGTCTAAAGAAATTATATTTTGCAGTTGTCAAGGACAAGCCATTCTGTATCAACCATTCAAGTGAAACAAAGAGCAATACATGCCCTTGTTTGATAATGCATTTTATTGCTTTTCATCTCAGACATGAATTCAAAGGCCTATTTCTTTAAATTTTTGCACCATTAAAATTCTGGAGTTCTACAGTCATTTAGCAACTTTCAGCATTAGCTGAAATACAAAATTTTCTATACCAAGGCTTGATGTGTGCCTAAGTATGACAAAGCACTTCTTGTTCATTTTTTTCAGAGGACAAAATCTAGGTCACAAACATTGATTTATTCATCCCTTATCTAAAATGCAAATGAGCACCTCTTAAAGCCCTTTGCTAAAGAGCATGATTGATGCTTGCTTAGAAACAACCAAATTAGCCTCAAATGGGACCTGATTTAGCCATGAGAGGGCAGCAGCTTCCAGCTACACCCCACACTCATCCGAACTAAAATCCCTGCACCATGAAGCACCAGAACCTGGAGAGGGTTTTGAATTACTTCAGTGCCACGAAAATAAACATTAAAGAAATTATGTAGATGAAATGGCAGAGTAAATCAGCATTATGCATGTGAGATCCTTAGGGAATAACTATCAGGGAAATTGATGATGGTAAAGTGCACTTTTCACTGAAAATAGTTGAGTATTTACGATCACCTGTAATATTTTGAAGATGAAAACTGCTATAAAGAGCTTTATGTACAACATCTGCTACAGTTTCTGAAACTTTTCCAGAATTAATGAAGAATTATCCCCACTTTGTATTGGACAGCTTCCCATTCTTGAAAAAAAATATAAAAAGGAAAAGGGAATCAAAGTCTCCTGTTGCCAAACCTGCTTAAATGCCTCTAAATTTCTTAAGTATCATACCATTACTGATAAGGCTTTTATCAATCTCCATTTTTAAAATCAAACAAACAAGATGTTTTTGAGCTGCATTTCTAACTTTCAAAATAGAATTGTAGCTATACCCCACAACAGCTACAATAGGGCCTGACATTTTCATGAATATATTTAGTTGCAAGACACATCTCACTCACTGAAGCTCCTCACACATTTTATTAATTAAATGGGCAGTGCAATCCTGTTGGCACTTTTAAATACCCTGAACCTGCAAAAAAGCTGCCTGAAGTTCTTACTGTGCAAAGACATTAACTTAAAATCTGCATGCAATTACTTCTTACTAGAACATTTAGAAAGATAACATCATCCCATCTTCAACTGGTAAACCATGAAAACTAAAAAGCTCAATCACCTCAACATTAAGCCTTGTTTTACATACTATAAAATCAAAATAGGTTCACCAGTGTGCTGTTGATACTTGCAAAAATGTCATTCCAGTCAAACCTAAAACCCAGCTCCAGACAGAACTGCAGCTTCCATCAGCCCTGCACACGAGGGGAGACTGCTGCAGTTAGGTCTGAGGTGGCAAAATATTTCTGCAGCTGTCATCATAAATAGCTCCTTATAATTGCTCCCAGATGAGAAAGAGTCTTCCACATGTGTTTACAGACACCTTTAAAGGTTGTCTCTAGGGCTGCCCTTGGGTAGCAATCGTGGTTCTGGTGTCTCAGTTGGACTATTTGGGAAAACAACTTTGCTGCTAAGCCTTTAGGGGCACAGTTCTCCAACATTATGATGAATATCCTCAGATCAAAACCTCAAAACAGCCCTTTGTCCTAATGAACACAAATACCAGCTGGCCCTGAACACAGAAATTCCATGCAAGAATCAAGAAAGGGTGGCAGAGTGAAGATGGAAACCTGGTGTTTTATTGCAGGCATTTATTATTTCGGATGAATCTTATATATAGGCAAGGCAGAGAGACAGGCTCACATCCTGGGTTAGCAGCAACAAAACACATCATTTTGTACCAAACAGCCCCTCTGTATTTTTTCACATTTGAGAAAGACCGCTCAAGTGAACCACTTACATGAAAAACATTTTTTTTTCTTAACTGACTTGTGTGAAATTCAATAAAATTATACCAAAGTGGAATGTGTTTATTTCTTATTTAAACCATGTTTATTTTTGGTTTAAAAAAAGTTTGCCTTCCTTAAGGCAGCATTCATGTGGCTTTTGCCAGCCCAGATGTCTAGGTCCATGGAAACAACAGATAACATCTTCAAGAATTAAAACCTGCATTGCCATCATTCTCATTATTATTTGGGCACTGAGGGGTCAGCTTGTTCCTCTAAAAAAATTAGTAGTTGTATAGTGAAAATTTTTCATTCTATATTGAGAACAGCTAAGAGCTCTTCTTTTCTTTTATATGTAGTCATTTAATTGAACATATTTGTTATTAACATTTTAGCATTCGTCCTAATTTTCTTTTGCAGCCTGGCACACCAGAGATACTCAGCTGAGTCCTCCATGGTTTCCCTAATGCAGACACAATAATACAGATGCACTGGGAAGCAGCTTTCTGGAAAGTCAGTAACTTCTCCCCATTAACTAAAGACTACTTTTCTCAAAAAATTCATCAAATGAGTTTTACAGGTCTTAAACGGCCTTAGGATCTCCAGCCTTAAGGTTTAACATAAATCAGAGCTTTTTTCTACTCTCACTCACTAACTTTGCTTCCACTTAAATTTCTGTCTCCAGCCAGAAGCTGGCAACCTGAATAAAAATAAAATTTTAAATTTAAATGAAACCCCATTTAAAAGACATCACTATATACATTAGGAATTGGGATCATTATTCAAGGCTATTTCCATGCAAAGCAAAAAAGACAGCTCAAGGCCAATTCTCCTTCAGTTTGCTACTTTTATGTAGAATTGCATTTCAAAACATTTATATTATCAGTGCCACCCTCATCTAGGCAAACAAGTGTTCCCTATACTCAAGAATAAAATATTGTTAATTAGCAACATATTGTTAATAGCACTTCCCTCTATTTGATTCCCACAATGAAATCAGTTTTAGGGTTTTTATACTTGTTCACAGCTGAATAATAGCACAGCTATTCTAATTTCTTCTGTTTGGTTGCAAGTTTTAAAGTCCAATTAAAAAAAATAACTGCATCAAAAAGCCTTCTGAGTTCTCATTATGCAAGTTTGAATAATAAAATAAATGTCAGGGTGTGCAAGTTCCTGTTTGTGCTACAAGTTCAAACTTGATCAAACTACTTACAATGAGCATTTCATGAAACAACACATTAGCAATTCCTAATGATATGTAATGAAGGGCAAAAAGCAGTGAGGAAATGTTCAACCTTGGCAAGTGGAAGCCAAGCTCATGGAAATTTTTCAAGATTTTGCCAAAACCGAGAAGCCTCCAGCCACATATCTTGAAATTTGTGGGGGAAACACATTTTCTGAACTTGGTTTACCTTAAGCTCTGCTCTGCCATCCATCTATACACAAGATACTTAAATTTCTAGCTCTTCAGAGTTTCTCCTGTGATAGCATCTCCATACTTCCTACCAAACGTAATATTAAAAACCTTTTACATTTTCCTGCTAGAGCTGCTTGTCTGTAAGGCAGCCTGGAAGCTGAGAAGTCTCCACACTTCTGACAGAGAAATTGCTACTGGCATGACATTCAATATTGTCAATTATTCACACATCCTTTTAAAGCCTCATGAATAAGCACTAGAGCTCTATACTATAACTGGGTGATAGCTAATTTCATGAGAAAAGAAGCTTTAAGCATCAAGTTAGATTTCTGAGTCCCACTTTTAGATAAATATCTCTCTCTCTCTCTCTTCATTTGAAGCTGGTTTAAAGTTTAAAAGCTCCTGGGAATATTTTTTTAAAAATTTCAAACAAAATATAATTACAAGAATTTGTTAACGAAAAATGCAGAAGAGAAAGCCATTTAAAGAACACATTTTAAGAGGATAAAGAATTTTAATGATTGATGACACCTTTTTCCTGCTAGGACAGGGAAATTTCTAACACCCAAAAAGGGTTTAAGGCCATTTTTATTTATTGAGTTATTAATATACTTTATTAATAACTATTCAAATACTAATAAAATAAACTTTCATACATCTATTCTCAGAAGTCACCTAGGCACTTCTTACAGAGAGCAATGAAGAATGTCATTATATAATACAGATCAAGAACTAAAGAAACTCACCAGCAGACAAATATAAGTATTATTTACTGGAAAGCCTAAAAAAAAATAAATTATTCAATTCTTACCCTCTTGTTTCCTCTTCCTGTCCTTTCCCCCTCTGTATTTTGATCCACTGTTCCAGCTGCAGCATGGAATTGGTTCTCTGCATAACCCGCTCTGCCTCCACTGCGTTGTGATGGGCCCCATCTCCAGCATCCACCAGCACAGCTCCCATGGATTTATTCTCAGCCCCATTCACCTGGACAGCTCTGAAGTGTCCACCTGGAATTGTGCTGATGGGCAAAGTCCTGTACTCAGATCCCAAAGGGTTTAGCTTCACACTGTTAATTTTTGTTAAGGGTTTGTCTTGCCCGACTTTCTGGAACCCGTATTTTTCAGCTTCCAAAGCTTTCTTCTCCTCGTTCTTGTTCACTTCTTTGTTTCTCTGATTATTTTGTGCCTCTGGCTTAATTAGAACCCGATGGTTTGAAATATTATTTGCCTCTCGAGGTGATGTATTTTCAACAGCGAACTTCTCTATTCTGGAAGGGAACATATGACTAGTTGTAATTAAAAAAACTCCAAACATTCCTTACAAATAGTCTTAAAAAAATTGTAAGTTATTTCAGTGAACCCCTGTCCATATATTTTGCATCAATATCTTGACTTTGAGAGAAGAAAATCAGGATATATTCACAGTAATCAAGGACAGCTTGGGATGTTTTGTTGCTGTTGTTTTGGTGTTCTTTTTCTTTTGTTTTTAATTTTGCTTGGTAAATGGTAGTAGTGCTTGATTGGTTTGGTTTTTGGTTGGTTGATTTAGGGTTTTTTCTGGTTGGAAAGTGTGAGTATTGTTTTCTTCTATACTTTTCTCTTTATTTTAAAAACAATTATAACATGAGTTAATTTTTCTTTAAATTCAACAGTCAATTAACCCCCTAATAAAAATGTGCGCTACGGGAAATAAAGCCTGAGTCTGAAAAAAGTGCATGTTCAGCTCCTGGAGGGCTGAAAATTCAAAGGGTAAAAATATTCAGTGGCTCTCCAAGAGCTACAGCTTCCAAAAGCTAACAGCCTGGAATTCAGATGATTTTCAAAGTCAGCCTGTGATTCACAATACTGCTGAATTTAGCATATAATGAGCTCCTTTAAAGAAAGCAAATGACTTTTCATGGCCATTGGTATCAATTAGGTTTCTCTGGTATGTTATCACTTTGGCTGGCATACATTTGGTGGAGAATGACTGTGGCTTTTCCAGTTTTAAGGGGGAAAATAGCTCCTGACTTAAGGAGCTGTATCACTAAAATTTTGGTATTTTTGGAATTGCTACTGCTTTGCAGTATTTACACAAGTACTCAATGTGTGCAGTTCTATTAGTGATCTTCTTTCTAAAATTTCACAATGTCAAGAGGTTCTATCTTTTGCCATACTGGGAGGACCTTAACTTCAATTCCAGCTTAAAAAGTGACTTTTGGGTTTGGTTCACTAGAAAAAAAACAAACCACCATCTTAAAATGTTTTGCTCTACATTTTTTGGTATGGGGGGAAAGAAGAAGAAGAGATATAATTCTTTAAGATTACATCTCTGTATAAAACCAAACTAAGAACAACACTTTATTTTAAGATGATGTTGAATTAGCTTTTCATTCTGTTTTGAATCTTTTTTTTTTTTTTGCAAATGTGTTATTCAACTTTATAATTGTGTCCAGTTCAAGTGTCTGTAAAAAGGCCATCACACACAACTTAGCAGGAGCACTGACATACACAGCTGTAAGCATTATTGCTTATCCTATTTTGAAAAAAGCCATATTTTTCCCCCCAAGATCTTAAATTGTTCCCAAGACCAAACATTTGCACCTAGGTTCCTTCTCAAGGTTATGGAAGAAAAATGGATCACCTCCTCACTCCCACCTCAAAACTGTACTACCCAGTCTTCTACCAGAAACCAAAGGAACTTCCCAACAGGAATGTAAATAAAAATCTCAATTTCCCACAATTATCAAGTAAAAAAAGGGTGTTACAATTTCAGTTTTCAGCCAGCACTCTGGAGTTTACAAATGAATATAAAGACTACCTTGCAAATAATCCTCAACGGGGGCATTAATGTTTGCAGTGTGTCTCAACAGCACCACCCACCCCATCATATAATATAAAACTTTTTATGAATCTTTCTCAGGTGGCTTTAGAGCAGAGGAAAAGGTGGAAAAACCATGGTGGAGAGGGAGAGTGGCATCTCTAGGACACTCATCATACATATGGCAAAGCCAAGCCTTGGCACTGTGTTCAATTCACACTTCTCATGGTACTTTCCACTGTGCTTTAATTAAAAACCAGCAACTCCCAAAACCACAGAATTGTTTTGCCATGCAGCCTCATGCTGTATCTCTCATTACTATGCTTATACACCAGCAGAGCCAAACATTTACATTTTACAATCTTTGGGATGGTGGAGAGGCTGAAGGACTGACATTCAAACAGACTGCTGGGCTCTCTTCACTTGGTGAGCCCAAATCAGCCAACTCTGTGTGAGCAATGGATCTCTTTCCACAGTGAAGGATCCATATGGGAAAAAAGTATCAGAAACAAATGTAAGAAACATAAATCCATATGTATATTTGGCTCCATATTTATAGCTGGCTCTCAAAGACATATTCAACAAGGCTTGCAGGCTATTTGAGGACGAGATAATAGGAAGAGAATGAACATTGAACATGAGTCTTCCAGCATATGCTGAATGCAATTTATAGATCTCTGCAACCAAAAAGGAATCATATGTACAATATGCAGTGCAGGAAAAGTACTGTTTTTTGCTGGTTTATATAAAGAAATAATTCTGAAAGGGCTGGAGAGGGGGGAGCATGTGATTAATGATCAGATGGACACGAGGACTGTGATTTATCAAAGCAAGGCAGAGGCATTTGAAAAGGAAAAGCCATCTTTTCCAAGCACACTGACGTCAGCAAGCCCCCACTGTGGATGTCTCTATGCTAACAAGTGCTTTTTTGGCAGCCTGGCTTATGCTGTTCAGGGAAAGTAACTACACCAGGAGGGAAAAAAACCACTTTTCTCAGTACATGCTGCATCACTGAGAAGAAACAAAGGCTGCAGCACACAAGCTGACAGTGAAAGGACAGAAAAATGGCACTCAAACCTGGGAGAGTAGACAATCAGCATTTAGGGTA
Source organism: Anthoscopus minutus (assembly GCA_013399455.1). NCBI lineage: Eukaryota > Metazoa > Chordata > Aves > Passeriformes > Paridae > Anthoscopus > Anthoscopus minutus. Next base: position 25,557 of record VWYI01011779.1, read on the forward strand.
AAATGGGAAATCAGTGTGTTGGTGGACACTACCATCTACCAACACAAGCAAGCACCCAGAGAGGCTGTTTGAGTCATATTTTGTGTCATAAGCTTCAACAGATCCTCACAGACTAAAGCATTTGGTTTAATTATTTTAACAGGTCTCTCAGTACATTATTAAACTTGAATGTACTATCTAGGTAAAATCAAAACTGTTTAGAAAGGAGTAATTACCATTAAGTCAAGAGGGCCAAATACTGTTTGTCCTTCCCTGCAGCTAAACACCAGGAGGGAATATTTCTGCTGCTAATAGAGACCAGTTCTAGGAGAAACAGGGACATTTCTATTTTCTCACTTCAGTATCTCCTTTCTGGTTTATGTGGCTAACTATGTGTGGAAAATAAGAGTAGAAGAGTAGTTTATGAAAAGCTTGACAACACTCCTCCCCTCCCACCAACTTAATGCTTTAAAACTCCTTTTATCTTTATCCTCTCCAGAGATCATCTCCAGAAAAATAAAGACACAAAAGAAGTGCTAAAATGATATTAAAGACTTGGTTTGATTTCATTTCCAGAGTAAATAAACCGTGAAGTACCTTGATTTCTAGGTTTAAACAATTATACTGTGAAAAACTCTTGATTTATCATTGGGCACTTTATGACTCAAGATCAGTTTACATGAATATTTAAGGAAGCAAGTTCTTAATTACTCATTTATTACATTCCAAGTATCTAGTCTTGTTAAAAAACTGTATTCAGTGCAATGCCAGAACCTCTAGAAAAAAGCAGAACTCAGAAACAAAAGCACTGCCAAATTTGACTGCACCAACACCATTTATGCTTAGAGCTTCATGCATGCCAAACTTTAGGTTACTTAGAGATGAGGCAATGAAACACTTAATACTTAACAGATTTTTACAGGGAAGGATCAGTATTTTTTCTGCATAAGATCATATCCTGCTATGTTTCATTTTAAGAATTTAAGAAGTAGGCAAAAGATGGAGTCTTTAGAAAACAGATGTCTGAAGGATTTTCTTCCTTATTGTAGCTAACAGATATGAAAGTCTTTGAGACTTGGTCTTGAAATCTATTTTCTCTGAAGTAATTATTTCAAGGCTACCAACAAAGTTTTCAAAGAGGTCACATCTATTTCTGTTTCATTCTGAGGTTTCTTGCCTGAATTAAAACAACAAGATGGTGTTTTCTAAGTTGTTTTTCTGACAATTGTTTGGTTTGTTGGCAAGCCTGTTCTGCCTGTGATATCCAGGCAGATATTCACAGTATTGCAAGTATCAAATGAAGGTCATTTCACTGCTTCACAAAAAGATTCAGAATGACCCCCTTCAGTTTTATTCCTTTACAAAGTGTTTTTACAATTGATATGTGATTTTTGTTTGAAGTTAAGTGGGTTTGGCTTAATAATTTCTCCATATGTAAATTACCATTGTATCTGCAATACAAACCTGAGTTTTCAGATTTTTCAGAAAAGTGTATTACTACTAAACTTCTCTGGTACTTGTGTCCATGAGATTTTTTAATACTTTTTAAAAAAACTCAAGAGTTTCTCAGCATTGCTGACATTTCTTTAGCTCCAGGGTAGCAGGAACTAACAGAGTGCAGAATAGATCAAGTGACAGCAGCCATCAGCAATAACTTCTCTGCTGTCAATAACGAGGAGCTTTTAAACTTTCAGTTGATGAGGTTTCCATTATAGATGCCATGGAGCTGACCCAAGGGACCACATTCTGAGAGAAAATGACTCTCACTGGAGAGGCAGCAGCAGCCACAGCTCAGTCTCTGAGAACACAAAGCTTCCGGTGACAATTTGCTTTTCATTGTCAACACACGGGCACAGGGAGATAAGGCTCCAGATCAGGTAAGCATGAATTTGATGACAGCTTAATGAGGAACAAGAATAGCTCCCCACAGGTTGCCCACAGGTACAACTGGTTAATTTAGCCAGAAACTCCAGCTGTGAATTTGAGGATTATGACAGGTTTAAGCCAAAGGCTACCACCAGTTGAGCTGCTGTTGCTGTTCAGGTGGAGGGCAGGGAAGTCAAACATGCCTGCACATCCTGTTTGTCATGGCACTTCTTCTGATGCCACTGGCTAAAGGGATGGCTCATTTTTTTCTCCTAGCTCCTGACAATCAATATTCAGAACAGAACTTAGATTATTTTTGCTACTTCAAAATTTTATCCAACACTGTCCAGTTAGTAAGGGGTCTTCAACATAAGGAGAAATCACTTCATCCAATTTACATTCTGTTTTAAGGACCACCCTTTCATTAAACAAATCAAACTAAACAAGAGAAAGCAATACACTGTCCCAGTGTTTTGTCAGCTCACACTACCTTTTCACAGGCTCTGTTTGCACGAGTGCTGCATCTATCATGGCTTTCATCCACAACTCCATTTCCTTCCCTGTATCTGTGCAGAAATAATAGGTCCTCATGTTTGGATGAGCTGCCTGATTGGAAATGACATGGTCATTGCAATAAAAATGTAAGATTCTGTAAAAGAAGAGAGGTAAATATTGTTACTGCATATTCACTCTAATGCTTTATCTAATAAGATTTCTGCAAACAATATGATCAGAAAAAAAGAAAATCAAAAGGAACACTACAATGCTTCTTGGTCACTGCATTCAAAATAATTGCCTGTAATTTGCAATCATAGCTGCTTCTTCATTAATACATTAAAAAAAATTTCTAAATTTCTTCAATCTACAAAAAACAGTACTGAGCATTTATTAATGTAGATTAGTATAATTCTTATAAATAAGATTTTAGCATAGATTTTGGAAGTCTGAATGATACAGTAGGTTTTAATTTGTACTTACCATAGTAAATAAATGATGTCTTGGTTAGGAGACCAAACGAGGTGCCAAAAGGAGCTCATAAAACAACAATAGTAAAAGTCAGGACAAAATGCTTAGTAAAGCAATTTATACCATGATTTAAGATTTTCATGAAACACTCCTAAGAGTTATTCATGTAATATTGTGATTTAAGTGGTAATAAATTCTATTTTTATTAATGTATAAAGATACTTTATATTAAATAAAGAATGGACTTTCATTAGTGGGATAAGTCCAGATGCAGACACTGGTTTATAATTCTAAAGCATCACACAGGATTTAAGATCCACAAACTAAAAAAGAAAATACTGCTACTAAGTGATATCCATCCATTTCCCCATTCTAGTAATTATATCTATATTTACACCAGGCTAAGTACTTGAAACTTTTGTTATTCTATTATGTAAAAATCAGCCTCAGAAGCTGTTTGCCAACCCTTTTGTACCTAACAACTCAGCAAAATGAGTTGTTTTGACCAGGCTCTTGTACTTTCAGATATAAAATCAGATGGAAAAGCTGATTTTCTCACCTTAAAGGCATATTTGCGGTTAATATGATCCTCAGCAGACAGCACAGATATCTGAAAGCTGGGCAGAAGTATGCTCCCCAGGATTCCTTCTTCTTTCTCATCTGGGAATGCACACTTGGATTAGAAAAACACCTTTGGACACACAACACTCGCATTCTGACACTTCATGAAACTTTCAGCCATGCATGAGCACTAACAAGAAGTTGAGCTCAGAGGAGAATGCATTAAGAACCAGAAATCCACTTTGAAGAGCAGATGGAAGTCAAGCCTCTAATTCAGTGACAAGAAGCAAGAACACCACATATTTACTGCCTGCTCAGTAAAAACACCCATGTCAACACAAGTGGTCTAAAACACTGCTAAAGAATTTTGGCCTTAGAGAAAATGTGCACATTCTTCTTCTGATCTCCAGCATATTATGCTACATAATCCTCATTATAATATTTAATTGTGAATTACAGTTGTAATTCCCTCAAAGAGTTTACACTCAATTACATCCCATTAGTAAGAATGCATGTGTTTCAGATCATTTGTAAAACAAAGCTCTCCTGCAAACACCCTTTTCCTAGAACCTCGTTTTACATAAAATTTTAGATCAATAGATCATAATAAAAAATTGACATTTTAATTGAAAGCCACAACCAGTTTTTAAATCCAATTCTATTTTAATAAAGGAATAATTGGATGCAATTCATGAGGTCAGTCTTAATTGTATTTCATGTACAGAACTTCTGTTCACAATCAGCATCTTAAAGACTGAACACTTCTCCTAGTTGAAGATAGTGGCCACAATAAATAATTGCATCTCTGAAATTAAGATGAAAACAGGTATTGCAAAATTTCAATACTGTTAAACAATTAAAATACACTTAAACACAGGAGGACTATTGCTTATGTGTGGACTTAAAAATCTTTTCCAAGTTCTCATTTACTCCCTAGATTTTGAAAAGCCAGAACCTTCATTTAAGTTATTTATATGGGGAAAGTTGTGTCCAGCCATTTTAGTATCACATGACAGATTAGATGTAAAAATTATGCTTTCTGGGATAGTTATTTAATTGCAGAGCTGAACATAAATTTATTTTGATTAGAAGGCAGAAAAGTAAAGAAATCGAATGGATTTATTTTCAGGAACTCAACAGTACCTTTAAATATGCCTGAAACCATCCCACCTTCCCTTCAAATATTAACTCCATGCTAGCCACACACAAAAATGTGCCCTGTCCCTGAACACATAGCAGATATTGGGGGTTTATTTGGACTTTTGTTTGGGGGAAAAGTTCTCTTTTCCTAGATCATACTTTGCCTAAAGACTGAGTAAATCCCCCCAGCACTGCTATACCACTGTGTTGAGCATTTTTGTTCCACTGAACAGCTGCATGTCTGGAGGACTTTGGTGTTTCTGTTAAAGAAACACTGCTGTATTCCCATTCCAGATTTTAAAAAATCTGTTTCCAATCACACTTGCTTTTATCTCCATGTCCCACTGCCCCATGGCCATCTTTACTCGTGTGCTGTGTATGAACAGCACACATGAAAAAGAGTAGATCTTCTTTCCAGTTCTAAGAACTTTTATTTGTGCCAACAACAACTTTCCAATATGGAAGTGGACAGTCCTCCATGCCTTGGGGAAATAGAAAAAGAGTATTCTCTAAGAAAAGTGAGAAAATACTATGGCACTGTTTTAATTTTCATCTATAAATTGTATTTCAGCAGCTAACACTTTAACATAGTTCTGGAAGTTTAGTAAGATTTACTGACAACACTAAAGAAACCCAACAACCACAACTGCACAACCAAAAACAGGGTTTGTGGTTTGATCTGGGAGCAATTTCATGACTCTCCCTTTCCTATTTTTTCAAGATCTAAGACAGAATTAACAGAAACATAAAAGGGTTTCAAGTAAAAGCTTTTTTATATTTTAGCAGCCACTTCTAATACATTTTGGACTATCACTGCACACATTTAATTCCAGTTTAACTACTTTCTAGTGAGTGATAGCTAAAAGCTACATTTATCATGTAAACAATTCAGATTATTTTGCTCGTATTTCAGGTTGTTGGGCAGAGTAACACGTAGCAAATAAAAAGTAAGATTATAGAGCTGTTTATATTTATTTTATTTGTCGTTGGTTTTGCTTATTGCTTTTTTTATGCTGACAAACTTCCTGTGCAGTGCTTAAATTCAGCTTAATCTGTTCTTAAGGCAGCTATAATGTAGCAATCTCTTTTCAACTTTTTGAAGAAGGAGCCTGAAGATGTGTTTAAAATAAACCTGTAAAAAGCAGAGTATACAATGACCACTTAGGTAACCACAGTGTAACCTTCTCAGTCAGTTGATGCCTACACAACTGGAATTTTAGCCCAATTTTGACTCAGCAGGGCTTATCCAACCATGTGTACCACTTGGGATAGAGAAACAAAGCCTAATGATCGTATTTGAATAATTCAGAATTTGTTAACTAAACCAGCTGCAAACAGAGCTTTTATGCTTCAGACCTGATTTATCTTTGACAGGATCTGTGCTGCACTTTCAGAGAACACAATTTTAAATTCATCAGTCTCTGCTTGCAGCAGCACCAGCATCAGCACCAGTTCTACCAATTCCAAAGTTTCATCCCAAACTCCTAACCTCTGTTGCCCTTCACCCACAGTTAAGGCTGCAGTTGGCCCTGTTTACATTCCTCCATTTTGCCATTCTTTACAATCCTCTTCACTCTCAGCCTCCTTTAAAACTAAAACACTTTATTTCAGGATTGTTTGTGCTTCCCTATGTCCAACCCCCATTTGTTTTTTCTCCTCAGGAGCACTACAGTTCATAATCTGCAGCAGTGAGGGGATCACTAACCCACGTAAGCCCAGATTAGAATGAGAAGTAGCTAATTTTTTCCATGTTAAATAAGTCTCACCTAGCTACATGAGGTTGCTAACAGATTCTTTTGTTCCAAGTACAACAGAGACTTCTATTCATATGGAATTGGACAACGTTTCATTTTTTAAGTATTCATGAACACTGATTAGAGTTCCCAAAGGCACATATATCCTCTTTATCATTCTAAAGGCAGAGTTTCAGCTCCCCTGCACTATATCCCTTCCCTAGCCCCATTTCAGCTACTTAATTCGCATAAAAATCAGATTTAACCTGGTATACTTAGTTTCTAGCCACAGAAGCTGTGAGAAAACTAAAACCCAGAATTTAGTAACAGAGGCGGCTATGAATGGGTTTGCCCTTTGAGCACAGCCTGGCAGGCAGGAGGCAATTATGTGAAACTGGTAATTAAGAAAGAAAGAGGAAAAAAAACCAAAAAAAGAGTAGAGCAGGCCTGGATATTGACAGTTATAGAACTATTTTAATCCATTAAGTTAAGCAGCAGGTTATTTCTTACACTTGAGTGGTGTGTCAAAATTCATGTGCCCCAAGCAAAATTATCAAAGGAGCTGAACTTACCTCTGTAATAGAAGAGACACAGATCTGAGAGCACAAACCACCGCTTCTTCCACAGCTTCATGCCAGTGCTGTCCTGCACAAATCACAGCAGCCAGGTCAGAACACTCAGACTGACAGCAGCATAAACCTGGTACTGCTCAGCTGTGCTGGCAGCTCATTCTCTTGCCCATTTGAAGTGTTTGGCTTCTCATCCTGAGCTGTCACACTGCAAACAAAGGCTGTGACCCAGGCAGGCTGAAGTTAACAGAGCCACAGAAGTGTTCAGGATGGAAAAGGCTGCTCAGCTCATCGAGCCCAGCTGTCACCCAGCGCTGCCAAGGTGACATGAGGACATGGTTTAGTCCACCACTAAACCATGTCCTCAAGTGCCACATGAACACATCTAATTACACCTTCAGGCTTGGTGACACAACCACTTCCCTGGGCAGCCAGCTACAATGCTTGACAACACTCCTGGAGAAGGAATTTGTCCCAATATCCAACCGAAAACCGGAGATTTTATTTCCTTTTGTCTTGTCGCTAGGGAGAAGAGACCAGCCCCCATCTCACTACAATCTCCTCTTAGGCAGCTGTAGAGAGTAAGGAGGCCCTCTCTGAGCCTCCTTTTCTCCAGGCATGCTAGAGATTACAATCTACAGTCTGACTAATTAAATTTTAAAAAAGCATTTTTCTCTTAAAGAGCAAAATAACACTTTTATAGTGGTATATCCTCCTTTGTTTTCTGAAGAAACTTTATTTTGAACTTCTGTCTTCTACTACCACTCATATATCTAGAGCAAATTTCTTTCCCAAATAAAGTTTATTCCCACAGCAATTTAATTTTCTTTTATGCTTATAACCAATTTACACCACACAACTCAGAATGAAAGACTGCCACCACTACTGCAGCATAAATAAGCCAGAGAATTGCAGCACACACATCCTGGCAGAATCAGACTTAATAAATATGTTAATCTGTTCCAAGAAGAAAAGTATGTGCGAATTAGCAATATTCTTGTAGTAAATAGGTTTTGTGACAATGAAGAAGAGGGATTCTATAATGAAAAGCTGTGTGGTGGGTTTATTTTTGGGGTAGTTCCCCAGCCCAAGAAAAGTCATAAGATAATTTAGTCAAAAATAGTTAAAATAGTCAAAGGATAATTTTTAGCCTCATATTTCAAGTTCTGCTCTTTTTGGAGTGCAGGAAATAAGCTGAAAGAAGAAAAAAGAATAAACCTAGGAAACATTATTCAGAAAAAGTATGTTCACTGTAAACATCTTCCAAAAAAGGAGTTGGCTCTGGACTTAAAAATTAGCAGAAAAACAACAATTCAGCACACCCTGAATTAAATAAAAATTGCCATTCTCTGTGATTACATAAATGTTATTTTACTATCAGAAAGAAACCTGCACAAGCTCTCACTGTACATTTCTGAAGATCGTATCTGTTGACAAAACTCTTGACTGAATTGGCTCTCAATGACTCCTACAACATGGAAATACACAGCAGCACCTTTTCCTACAGACACCAACCGAGCATCACAGCATTTAAATTGTGTACCAGGTTACCCATCTCCAGCCCTGAGGGGGATTAAAGGCTGGGTGAAGTGCCAGGTGCAGGGAGTGGGCAGCCAGTGCCTCGTGGTCTGCCCCAGGGTCAATATTGTGGCCAAGATAATTTCACAACTTCATTAATGAGCTGCACACAGGCACTGAGCCCACCCTCAGCAAGCCTGTGTGCACAGTAAGAGTTATGAGGGGTGCCTCATACTCCAGATGGCTGTGCTGTCATTCAGAGGGACCCAACAGGCTGGGAAATTGGGCAGAGAAGGATCTCGTGAAGTTCAGCAGAGGGAAATGCTCAGTCCTCTACCTGGAGAGGAAGGACCCCATGCACCATCATGAGCCAGGAATGCATTCTCATGGCAAGGAAGGGCAGCAGCACCCCAGACTGCATTAGCAGTGCTAACAGCTGCAGGGAGCACATCCTTCCTCTCTGCTCAGCCCTGCAGAGCTCTGGCTGCAGGGCTGCCCCAGCACTGGGCCCACTGCTACAAGAGAAAGGTGAACATGCTGGAGGGAACCCAGCAAAGGGCCACAGAGATGACTGAGAGACTGGAGCATCTTTCATATGAAAACAGGGTGAGAGAGCTGGGACTGCTCAGTCTGGGGAGAGAGCAGCTTCAGAGGCAGCAGTGTAAACATCTGATGAAAGACTGGAAAGAATGTGGAGCCAAACTTTTGCCAAGGACAAGTAAAGAGACCATGGGCACAAATAAAGAAACGTGAAATTCCACCTGAGCAGAGGTAAAACTTTTTTACTCTGAGAATGGTCAAATACTGTCACAAGTTACCAGAAAGGTTGTGGTGCAGCCTTCATCAGTGATGACATTCAAAGCCCAGCTGGACAAAATCCTGTCCAAGACTCTCAAGCACATGGTGTGATTCTGGGGGTGTCTTGTGCAGGGCCAGGAGTTCCTGATGTTTCCCTTCCAGCTCAGCATAAGCCATGATTCTATGCCATGATTCTATGACCCTGCCCTAGCTGAGCCTGCTTGAGCAGGGCAGGTTGTGCTAGATTATCATCTGGCCCCTTCCAACCAAGGCAGCTCTGTGATTCTGTGCCCCAGAAAACAGCAACAAAACCACCTTTGTGAGAACTCTTCACTCTCAGCATTAAACGAGAGTAGAGGCTACAGGATTGTGTAAAACTGGGAAAATCTTCCACTAAACAGACACTTCTATTCCATATTATCTGAGCAGTCTTTAAAAACGAACTCATCACCAGCACCCAGAAATGCATGCAGGTCATTCCAGTCCATTCCAGTCATGCAGGTCATTCCAGGCACAGTAAATGACAATGTAGACCAAAATTACACACACACATTTGTCTCAGCAGAGTTTAAATTATGAGTTCTCAAGGGTTCTTGGTGGATTTTAAAAATTGATTCTTAACATGGACTAATGGGTTTTGTTGTTATATATTTTTTTTAATTAAGCTACTGCACTCTGAATTCCTGCAAACCAATAAAATACCAGTGTAGTCTGGTATTACAGAATAGCAAATCTACAGCAGGCTAGAACACTCTCAATACTGAAGAACACATAGTTCAGATTAGTTTAAATTCCATGGCAAAACCTAAAATAATCTCTGGTTTTGGGATGATCATCTTTGAATTAAGGAAATAGACATATATATGTGAAATATATGAATAAATGGCTCCACTTACCAAAATATTTTTTTTTTTAGAAAAAGAAGAAAAAAAATATAATCTAACAAAAGAAAAAATTCCAGTGCTCTGGGTCATATACCCTTATCCCATCATTTCAACATACCTGAAATTAAATAAGTTATTTAATTTTTCAACACTCTTTACTTGTCTGATGTCCTTATTTGTATCAGATTGATATCCAGTAAGGGGTTAATGAACTGAAGACCACAGTTCATAGCTTCATTCTGCTATTACTATCACTGTATTTCATAGAAAAAGTTGTCTTTTGTACCATACAGTAGAGGGAAAAAAAAACCAAAAGAAAAAAGAAGATGGTGAGAAGGGTCTGAGTACCTGTTTGTAGAGCCAGCCTCGTCTGACAACTGGTGCATTAGGATTTCTCTTTATGGAGTTCGATCTCTTTCCAAAATTATGAACCTTCTTTGAAGATCGTGATGTCTAAATTGAATTGAACACGTTAAAGAAGCCATGGCATCAATAAAAAGAAAAATCAAAATGCTTTTCTTTAAGATCTTTTTCTTCTATGTGTTCCTCTGGGGGACTGCAGAACACAAACTGTATTCTTTTTTTTTTTTTTTAGATAAATAATTATTGTGATGGTTCTGCTGGTTTCAGCATTTCTTTCTTTTCTTCTGCAAAGAATATAAGGATAAATCCCAAGACAAGTACTAAAAGATGTTTTGGGGTTTTTTAAACAAGAAAAAACCCAACCAAATACATATTTGACCTTCTTCTAAGGTAAGCAGAATCCCTACCGAGCTGTAGGAAGAGAAGTAAACTCACAGAACTATTATTAATTATGAAAAACTACATCATGTGGGCAAGAAATTCCACTCCATCCTGCTTCCAGCACTGACCTAACACATGAAAACTTGTTCATATTCCAACAAGATAGAATTCCCCCTTTCCTAAAATAAACTAATTTTTTAGTATTTCTATGTTCTGTGATCTCTTGGTTGGTTTGAATATTCATTATTTTACATGCTTGCACCAAAGGCTACTTAGAAACCTTCCCATGAAACTCCAGAGCTGCTACCAGCTGATGCTTATACTTATTTACAATTTTGCAATGATCACATATGATTGAGAGAAGTAGGAAAAATAAAGTATTTTAGATTTCATCCTTCTACACGAATAACCAAAACAAATTGGAAAAAGCACAAAGAAACCTGCCGTGCTTTGCCAATTCCCAGTTCATTCTTCTCAGCCTACATTTGGAAAGTTTGTTCTGCAACTAAACAAGCTGAACATTTACTTGTGCTTTAAATTCTGTAAGAATTGGTGCCTCAGACACTGTGAGATGTGACAGAGCAAAGCACACTCCTGTGCAGAAGAAGCAAAGTTCAATTAGGTTTACTTGAACTCATGGAGTCCAGCTGCATTCATGTGTCTGCTTCAAATCCACCCCTTGGATTGAGACAATATAATCCTGAGTTTCAGCTTCCCTATCTCTGCTGCTGGGACTAATCATCAGGCTATGCAAAATTCCTAAAGGAGGAATGCTAAACAACCACTCAGGTTTTGTTGAAAATGAGGGTGTGGGGTTTCTCCATGGAAACTCTCCCAATGCACATCACAGAACTGGGTTGGCTTTTACACATGCTTCAGAGAGAATCCCACTGTAAAAATCATCAACTGAGAATTTAAAATGATGTGCAGCTTTTGTCAATGATGCTACTAACTGAAGGATACAACATTGCTTGGCAAAAAAAAAAAAATTAAAAAAATTATGTGTGCCTGCCTAGAGTCTAAAACAAAATACTTTTTTATACTTTTTTTGCAAGAATCATGAGGGAATAGAAAAACAATCAGTGTGCTTTTATTTTCCCTTGGAGATACAGAAATTTGATTCAGTTCTGAAAAGCAAGACAGAGCGAGCAACTGAAAAACCTAATTAAGAATGAAAGTCAAAAACTTCCACATTTTCTTCTGAAAAATTCTATCAGTGCAAAATGGACAAAGATTTGTAAGAAGCCAAGAGAACTATGATAACCAGCTGTAAAAAAGGAATATATAAGAAAGAACATTAAAAAATCCATTTGTAAAATGAACTACATCTCTCTCTGTTAACCTGTATGACTGCTGTATTGGCATATCACACAAAAGCAGTCCTAACACTTTGATCAGAAATAATTTATAACACTCACACCTACTCTGATATTAGGTGCTAAAGGTTCAAAACCCCTCAAGAGTGCTCCAGAATTCCTCTCCTTGTAAAATAGCTAATGCATGAAGGATGCTTCTGAAGACAACCAAGCACTTATGTCAAATCAAAAAAATTCAGAAAATTTAGACAGATCTCTCTAAGGTAGGCCTGATAAAAACCCATATTGACTCCAATTTCACTGAGCTAACAGCAGAGTTTTAATAGGTTACATCCTCCCAACTGTGAATACAAACTTCCTTCAATTAAATGCAGCATCACAAACGCTTTCTAATTTTAGTTAACACAGAGAACACTTCAGATGACTTGTAATTATTTTGCCACACACTGCATAAAGAGAATAACTTCACAACAAACTCTGAACCTTAATACAATGTATTTTGGGATATTGAAACACTGTAGGTGCATATATAAACTAATTATGAGCTCTCAGACTGTAGATCACCTCCTCCTCTTGTTATGCCTGGGATCCCTGGCTGTCCCATGGTCTCTCATACATAACTAATTATCTCAGACTGTGACAGGGAAAAAAAAAGAAATAAGAACTGAAGGGTTCAAGTACTTTTTACCCCACAGCACAAAAAAAATACAGGACATATTGCCCAGCTCCAGCTTCTGGAGAAGGCAAAGAGAAAGAGAGGATGGTGAGTTAAAGATCCAGCTCCTAATCACTTGCTGGAAGGTGCAGAAGGTAACAGAGCAAGCAAACTTAAAGAGTCACACCTGGTACCATCTGATCCATTCTAAGGCACATTCCCAGCAACTCAGATGCCTCCAGTATCAGATCCTGTGGGAAGAACCCTGCACAAATCCTGCATTGAGAAAGAAGCCAGCATGTCCAGCCAGTGACAGTCACTGTTTTCCAAAACTGAAAAAACAAACAGCCAGCATGGTTTTGAGCTCTGGACAACAGACCAGTCAGCATCTGGGGCTGGGCATTTCTTCATCCTGCAAGTGGCTTTTCTCTCTGCTTAGCTGGTAGAAAACTACAGGATTTATGTGAGGCTTTTTTCCCAGTTTCAGAGCCAGCACAGAAGTCACTAATTAGCATTAAATGTATGGCATACAAATTTGAAAAACATAGGTGGAGAAAATCGCTAATAAGGAAATTTTCTGCACGTAAACTCAGAGAGTACAAATCTGTATCTCTGTTACTTTCAACTTCTGTTTAAAAGTATGCTTCCAGTCTTCAAAGCTTACATTATCTTCCAAACCACAAAACAACATGATGCTACTTTCTGGATTTTGTAGGCAACTTCTGTGCCTTCCAATGCTGCAGTTTTCCACGACCTGAGTGGGTTTCTGCCTCAGCATTTCAGCCTGGACCAGGAGGTTGCTCTTGAAGCAAATCTCCCAATCTTTCATTCTTAGTGTGCTTTGGTTTGTATAATAAAGGAAACTGGATTCCATACAGGCAGGACTAAAATATGAGATGCAAAAGGAGCACTGCTGGACTGGTTTGAATATAAACCATGAAAACACAGTGCAGACATTCAGTAATGCCCTTCACACATCCCTCCTTCACTGTGCTGTTTGCTAATGAACCTCATCACTATCAATCCAAAATTAACACACTTTTGGCCACACCTACACTAGCCATACAGGCCTGCTCAGGATCCAGCTTAGTTGGAAATTAAAATTATCTGCAAATAACATAGTTTAAGAATGAAATTAGACTAATATAAAATGAACTTTTTTCAGCCCAAAGCTGGGCTGCATTGAAATATCTATAAACAAACTGATTAATATTTATGAGCACTGGGAAATATCCCAGCTGCAATGGAGTCACCAGGAACTCCTCAGCAGCTGTCCTGGGCTAACACTCTACACCAATTTCTGTGAGAAAAGTGTTCACCTTATTCTGCTGATAATCAGGACAGCAATGAAGAGCAGCAGATCTGAACTGTGGAGGGTGACTGGCAATGTGACTGACTTTACACATTAAAAAGCAATTTATGACATATAATCCTGTTTCTCTAGGTGCTGATTTTAACAGCAGGAATAAAAATAAGATTAAAAAAGACAACTACAAAAGCAATTTCTTAATTCTACAGAGAGATGAAAATAAATACTTCTGTAGCAATCTGAAGCCTGTGGGTTTTCACAGCCAGGGGTCTGTGCTACTGGTTTCATGTTTGGAAATACTCTTCAGGCTAACAGGAAATAAGCAGCACTTAACAGAGCTGTAATGTGTTATTTGGCCCCCCTCATCTATACAGTGGGAAAGGAAAATTAGAATTAAGACTTTTACTGGGCAGGAAGTGATTTTTGCCTCACCTCATATTAGTTTCTACTCAGCAACAGCATTAGACTCCAGAAAGTCTTTCTGACACAAAATAGAAACTTCTCCAAGTTCCATATCTATCTGAGCTCAATTAACATTAATGCAAGGAAGAACTTTCTCCTAAACCCATTATCTGTCTGAAACCTGAGTTGTACCCTAAACTTTTTTCCATTCCTCATTACAATAACAGGTGTGGTCATGAGTTGTCTCTGAAAACAAAAACCACCAAAAAAAAATTGGTCTGGCAACCTCATGAAGCATCCTTCTCCTCTGTAAAAAATTCTCTGTAACTTCCCTCATCAACATTTTATTCCCGATTTATTGTGCTACAATACACTAGGCCTCTACATAATATATTCAAAAGTTAAGAATTTCAGACTTTACTGTTTGAAGACAAGAATAAAAACACAGAAGAAAATCAGTTTTGTATCCAGGTACAACCCATGGACCACTTCTATACAGTCATCTTTAAAAAGGATAAAATTCATTATCAATAAATAGCTGTGGTTCTACTTTGCCAACATTCAAAACCAATGCTTTTTAAATGGTGTTGCACTAATTCAGACAAATTCACATCTGAAAACTGATGTGCAGTAATTACACATACAGCCACAATAATCATATGAATATTTTAAGTGCATTTAAATAACTAGAGCAGGAGTAATGAAAAGCAGAACAAGTCTATTTTTTCAAAATATTCTTTTCACAGGAAACTAAAGTGTCATTAATCAACGAAAGTAAAAGAAACAGTACCTGGGCCAAAGAAATCTCAATTTCATTCTCAAAGACTATGAAACAAACACTAGGCTAAAGGGCATTTTCAACTTCTCCTTTGAAAGAGAAGTGTGAAAAATGTAAGACACATGCTTGTAAATTGTAATTAATTTTGCATATTTAACCTGAGATTGCTTCCCAGAAAATGAATTTTGAGAGAACTAGCTATGTAATTATTGCATTCTACATCACTGTTATGACTCTAACAAGAAATTACCTTGGGTTTTAAGGCTAAGGTGGTTTTGAGTCTATTTTTTACCGTTGTTCTTTGGGGGTTTTCTAGTTGGTTGTATTTTAAACTGGTTTTCCTGCATGGACTTAAACATGATCATATGAAAGTTGAGATGGATTTTGTTACTGTTCATAATACATCTGTGACTCTCTATTTTTCCCCCCAGCAACATTAATAGATTAAGACACTTTTCTCATTAAATAACAGCTTTCTAACGTAAGTCAAGGATTCTGCTTGTCTCATGAGATATTTAAAACAACAAAAAATTCCCAAAGTGCACTTAAAGGAACCTTGCAATGTTTCTTACCACACTGTAAGTCAATTATTTCAATTCAAGTTTCTGACATTAAGGAATTTGCTCAGTTGGAACACATTCCAAAGTTTATTTTTCCCTTGCAGGCTGGATTAATCTGCTGAAAAAGCACTTCTCAGGGTTAACATTTTTCAATGACTAGCTAAAATACAGGGGGTTTCCCCTTGTTTAACTGTTAACTGCTGGGTAGAAGAGATGACAGCTCCTGTCTATCATCACTGATCAAAGTTGTTTTCTTGGTCTCCTAGAAAACTTAGGCACTTCTTAATTTTGAAGCAAGTGCACTTCTCTCTCAGGAAAGCTGAAAATTCTAAAAAAAAAAATTAAAAATGCACACAATAGGCTCATCAGCTTTATCCAATAAACCTAAAAGTTGGTAAGAACATCTGGGCATTTACCTTAACCTCCTGAGAAACTGAGTGAATAGAGAAGTAAAACATAAACTAAGGGGACCCTAGGATTCTCCTAAACATTTGCCAGGAATTTTTCTAGGAAGCCAAGACTTCTGCTTCTGCTTCAATGCCATCTGCTATTTAGCACAGGGTCACCTCTCCCACCTCTCTCACAACTACTCCTTGCACACAATTCCAACTCTTTCTGTTTTACCTGGAGACATTCAGGCAATTGTTTGTGATGGAGCAATTCCTGCAACAATGCTGGCCCAGATGCCTCATCAGCCCCTCAAGGTTCTGCTGTTCACACAGATCAGAAAGGTCAATTTAAGTAAGTGCAAGTCATAAGACTTGAGATCCCTGATAAAAATTACAGCTACAGTGACAATTTCTTTGAGACACTTCAGTTTCCAAATTAAACCTAGCAGGACTCGAGTTCCCTGAAAAATAAATAAGCTTTGTTTCTCTTTTTCAGTGGAATACTAACACATAGCACTGCCTAGTAACTTGTGGAACAACTGAATCATTTTTGCTCTAATTTATTTGGACATAAAGACTTACTCTGCCCACAGGGCTCATTGGATGAGCAGCATAATCTGATGTCAGATTATAGTTAGTTGCTTCACATATCATGCTTACTGGTCGCTCCTTCTTTTCTTCAGATGACATTGCTGCAGCAGTCCTGAAAATAGAATATGTAATAGCACTAGAACATGCTGTGTGTGCAGACTGCTAATAAAAAGCACCCCTACATGTAGCCTTGTACAGCCTGTGTCCTACTTTTCCAATTTGAAAGCAATTCACACTTCATTGCAGAGTTACCTGCACTGTGTTTTGAACTCCAGTCTATTATAGATGAATTTTAAGATGTTGCTTAAAAATTGAATTTCTCTATTAGTGCAAGGTGTTGGTGGGAGGGAAAAAGACAGGTATGAGCATGAGATGGAAATGGGAAGAAATGCTCTGCAAAAGCCCCATGTGGCTTTGCCCCAGTTGGGTGAGAACAGGCAGATTGGTGAAATTTGGCCAGCTCTGATGGTTTTCACTCGAGCCACCGTGTAACAGCAATGGTGGTGAGTAGGACACCCAGAACCCAGACACCAATAAAATCCTGAGGTCAGGTATGAGTTCCATGCAGACCTTCTTGTGCTGTTGTGTGCTCTACAAAACTAATGCAAAGACAGCAAATCTGAGTTATTCTCCATGGATTCAGGAAGTGTCCCATCTGCCAGGGAAATAACCAGCTGAGGAGAAACTATCAAGCAAAACATTATAGATTAACACCTTGTGACTGTCCCTCAATGATCAGAAGATTTATCCCTTTCTGGAAGCTTATTTGATTGTTATATAACATCTAGGCTGTTTGCTGAAATTACAGAATAACTAAAGTGACAAGAGGAAATTCATACAGTGCATAAATGTGATGCTTTTCTATCACACAACTAACCTGAGCTATGGCTGATATCTTAAAAAATAGTATAAAATATTTATCATTACTTTCAAGTAATTTAAACAAGTAAAACTACACTTTAAGTGACTTGGAAAAAATAAATATTGCCACTAGTAACCACTGAATCTTACTTCATTATTAGTGGGCTTTAAAGCCTGGGTTTTATAGAGTGAAACAGAAGGCACTTACTGCTCATTCACAACAAAAATACAGTTGTCCTGTGATGGCTGTCCTGTCACTGGATGTTTGCAGGTCACTTTTCGTTCATTATGACTGTGAAAGAGAGAGAAAGAAAAGTTTAGGCAAAAAATTTTGATTTTCCAGCTCGATTTTGTAAGTAATGTACATCAAATGTATCGGTTCAGTGAAAACAATTAAGAATACTTCACCATGGCATATAACAATATAAGTGTACATACTCACAAATGTTTCTGTGTGTGTATATACATATATATATACACACACACACACAAAGAAAAAGGATGAAAACTACTGTTGAAGAATCTTCATTAATACTCTGAAAAGATACGGAAAACATTGGCACTGGGTTGGTAACCCTTTTGAATTTTAAAAACAGTAAAAGTGTTTTTAGCTCATATATGAACGTAGATAATATACTGCAGCTATGAATTTATGTATTCATAAAGAGGATTTCAGCTGGACAGGGACAACTTGAACCTGAGACATATATAACTGCTCTGTAAGGGTAAAACACTGCTGGAAAAGCAACTGTCTTCATCCTCAGGGCAGGAAGATACTCGTTTAAAGTTTCCAGGATTACAGATAAATACTCAGTGACTGGAATAAGAGTGAGGGCTGCAATCACAGTTCTATTTTTGCAAGTGACTTTTTAATTGAGGGTGCTGCTCAGAAGTGGATGGGAGGCTGAGCTTCCCACCCAGCAGCCCCAAAATGCTCCCTTTGCATTATCTCATTCCCCTGAGCTGCAGATCCTGATAGATCACAGCAGCTCCCATAGCCTGGAAGGAATTGCCCAAATTCAACAACTATCAGCTGCCACACAAAAAAAAAAAAAAAGAAATGTCTGGACTTGAGTCTTCCAGCCTCTGAAAGGAAGGAAGAGAAAGGGAGGGCTGGTTCTGAGCTCCTCAGTTCAAGTTCAAGGAGCACTGGAGAAAGTTCAGGGCAGGGCTGCAGAGATGAGGAGGGGACTGGAGCATCTCTCCTGGGAGGAAAGGCTGAGGAAGCTGGGCCTGTTTAGCCTGGAGAAAAGATGATTGAGAGGGAATCTTATCAATGCATGCACAGATGTGAAAGGTGGGTGCCAAGAGCCCGGGGCCAGGCTCTCGGCAGTGGTGCAGGGTGACAGGACAAGGGGCACAGACTGCAGCACAGCCAGCTCCACCTGAGTAAGAGGAAAAGCTGCAGTGAGAGTGACTGAGCACTGGAGAGCTCCCCAGAGAGGCTCTGGAACCTCCACTGGAGAGATTGAAAATCTGCCTGAGTCACTTGCAATTATAGAGCATTAATGATTAAAAGCTGCCTCCAAACAAAAGCCTAATAAAAATATCCACATACACACACCTAATAAAAAATCCTTTCACAGTGAATGAATGGACAAACCTAGAGTACAAGATTAGAAAGACAGCCCAATTCTTTGCACTTCCTCTACTGGGATTTTAGAAACCCACTAATGCCTACATGGAGAGACTATGATACAGAGCTTAACTGATGAGCTAGCATTTGCCAGTACTTTATCTTTGTTCTAAGTTCAATAGATTTCTAAGTTTAGCCCCTGAAGAAGCTGTTGTTGCAGAAATGTATCAATTACAATGAGGAGACAGGAAAGAGACACTCAAGAGGACAGTCTGTGCCCTTCCTAATTGCTGTGGTCATACAATGCCACTCAAGGAAAGCGACCCAGATTAAGAGAATTCGGATTCAGAACATTCCTGAGGAAGCATCCAGGTTTCTTTGGTTGGGTGTTTTTTTCTTTTGTTCTTGTCCCTTCCAAAACCTTTTGAGCAACTTCTTTGTTGAAGAACAAGTCCTCTTGTTCTTCCCTTCCAAAGCCATTTTTCCCCCTCTGACATTTCAGAAACTCTCACAGCAAAGTGAAAAAAAAAAACCCCAGCAAAGCTAACTATGGAGAAGAGCTGGCCAAAGCACTTCACAAAAACATTGCCTTCTTGTTCACACTAAACCTTGGCAGGTGACTGCCAGCTGGCATCCACAAATGTGGAAATCAGCAGATCAGGACTTCTGCTCAGGGACCAGAAGTACTTGGGTCCACCCAAGAGGAGGCACATGCTGTGTTTTGTCTGAGTGCACCTCACTGATGATACAGGAAGAGGCCACACTCAAGGACTGCAGTGGGGAAGCCACACAAAACCAGGAGGAAAAGAAGAGAGCTGGCATAAAAGTGAGAGAGGAGAGCAGAGGAAGCAGTATTCAAGAACAGGTTTGAGTCATATAACAAGTTAGCAATCCAAAACCACCAAAACCCCCTTGAACAGATTTTCCTTACTCATCACACAGAGGTTGAGATGTATAGGAGGAAGTAGTTGAGACTAAATAAAAAAGGCAGAAAACATATCACAGATATGAACCATGCTCCTCTGGATTGTCCAGTACTTTCCTTCTGGACCTGTAGAGTCACTTCCTTCTAAAAGGGTTAGGCAAAAGGAAAACAGGCTTTTCTTTCCCTTCAGCTCAGACACAAGAGAAATCTAATGGGTGAACACTGGAAATTCAGCTTGTGCAACTAAGAGTGATGACTGTAAATATGTCTAACCGGATGAAAAGACTTTAAATACTTCTCTTTGAAAACTTTTCAATTACTCATCTAATTATTGTATTTTTGGCAGTAATTTAGCTGGTATTTTGACAAGACTCCTCAAAATACTTGCACAAGGTGTAGTGAAGCTTGATAATTATTGTCACAACCCTCCCACATAACAGTGGGTTAAGGCATTTGTTTTAAACTTCATCTTGCAGAGCACGGAGAGTTTTATTCAAACCTAGCTACAGTTTGATATTCACAATCTTCCACATCCAATTTAGACAGCTGTTCAGTTATTCATAAATTTCTGGGTGCACACAGACACACTTAGAATTTCCTTTATTATACTACAATAATCTATATAGCATCAATAAATCTCAGGGGAAATAAAGCAAAAAACTATTATTTTTTTTTTACTGAGAACTCTAATTTCAACTTTATACCAAGTCCAATGTGTAATTCAGAGTTCAACTCTGCATATTTATGCATCTGTACTTTAATATGTGGTAAGAGAGTGCTTCACTTTGCTAGAAGCCAGTGTGTTACTATTTATTTATGCAGAGATGCAGCCTCCTCCTCCCAGCTTTTCCCATGTTTTAAGAACATAGGATAACCACAGACAAAGTCTTCTGCTCTAATACTGAAGGCCATAACTGACCCTTACTATTTTAGAATCTTTATTAATGGCATGCTAAACACTAGAGACAAAGACAGGTGAAAAATTCCCTGCGTATTTCATTACTACTCATGAGTATATTCTCCAGGCTTGGTATGTGGCACAAACTATTCCTCATTAATATTTGCTGCTGGAATGTGCTGGGCTCCAGAAATCTACACTAGGACGCCATAAGAGAAGCATTTCAATGCAAAATAAAACACAGTTCTTGCACATATCAAGATAATATTCTGTGCTTGATTGCAGTAGTGGTTTTATACCTGCCACAAAAGAATCAAAAGCAAACTAAACCAAACCAAAAATAAATACAAAAAACACACAGCCCTAACCACACCAGAAAAAAAGCAGCCTCACATGGGTGGATGGTCCATTTTTAGGTACCTCAGTGCAAGACAACTGATACCAACCTAGCAGCAGCAACTTAACTTGACCCCTTTTCTCTAGAATTTTCCAACTTCTCCTTTCCAATCCTTTCCTCTGAAAACTGCAAGCTTTGGTATCATTTATAAGGTAGCTTAGTTCTGGCACATGGGCAAGCCCTCAGAGGAAAAAGGATTTATCGTGTTCAGGTTAGAAATGACAGTAACCTTGAATTTGACTCATGTTATTTGCTTTCTTATCTACTCTCTTTCTCCTTTCCATCCTTTGAGACTCCTAATCTCTTGAAAAGGCAGGATTATTTTACTTGTTTTCTAGACATGTTCAAAAAAACCTTGTTGTGTAGTTTTAATCTACTCACTAAATGTACAGTCAACAGCAATCTTTTTGTTGGTTTAATGTGATCCAAGGACTACTAAAAAAAAAAAAAAAGCAAGCCCTCAAATATATAATTCAGAGATATTATTCTATTTGTAAGCAGCAACTAAGCACATCATTCCAGCTGCAGAGCTTGCCAACAGAAGTCCTACACAAGCAGGTTTCTTGGTTTTCATTCTGTCTTGTGTTTACAGGACTGCTGACTCAAAATGCTGTGTACCAATGCTTTGTTCTAACACACATTACAAAAGTCAGCCAAATCGAAATTCTCATCAGTTTTGCTATTTTGAAATTGCTATCATCTTTGTCAATATATTGCATAGGAAATCAACTCAGATAACTGCAGCTGGAATAGGAAAAGGAGCTATGTAACCCAGTTGTACATCAAGGATGATGCACACAGTTAAAATGAAGGGTTAGACCATTTTTCCTCTTGAACTGAGCAGTTCACTCAAAAGTGGCAACAAAGATCAAAGTACCAGGGTGGAAACAGTTGGTTTGGGGTCTCTCCTTTGAATGATTTGGTTGAGCTCTCTGTCCTCTTAAAAAAAAAAAGAGCTGAGCCAGAACTCCCAAAGACACATCTGTTTTTCTCCCACTCAAATTAAAACTAGATGCCACTTCAAAGCTTCTCTCGTGGCCTTTCTTTGTAGCCTTTATTTATGTGTTCCTCAGTGCTCAGGCCTTCTCATTTGCTCATTGTCAATGTGGCCATCAAAGCAAATGCTGAATACAAACAAAATCACAAACCAGGACACAACTTTTAAGAGGCCTCCAAATCTTCAATTTAGAAACACTGTTCCTGTTGACAAATGAGCACTGAAGAACACATATCTGAAGCAACTATCTGCTTCCTAACATTTATTCTATGTCTTAAGATTTACAGACTGGCAATTTAATCTCTATTATGGATACACACAATCCCTATACATCACAAATATACTCAGAGATATTTCTTACGAGAAGCAGTTTTTATGCATTTGTCACGATAAAATAATTTAAAAGATGACAAATAAGGTAAGAAGACCAAGATTACCAGAGCAATAAAGTCATTCTCTCTGCATTAATGCTGATTTTTTGCACCAATATTTAAAGGTAAAGATCAACTGGAAACAAACATAAGACAAGTCTAGGCCAGTTTTGTTTGGCTTCTGTGAAGCCCTTCATTCCTCACCTGGGCACAGGTGGGTGGGGGGTGAATCAAATCAGCCATTTCTACCTTGTGTGCTTGCTTTGTAGCCTAAGGATGTCTCATTTCTAACAGCAGTAAATGCAGCTAGTTACCTAATGAGAGCTTGGAAAAAGCTCATGAACTTGGAAAAAATTTAAGTAAATGCAGTCCCTACACAACTGCAAGCAAGGATGTGGTCTGTGGCTCTACTGACATTTCTATTTTACTAAATCTGTAATGCCACATTTTACAGTAAGCAGCAAATGCAAGCACTTTTTTGCCAGTGCTATCATACCCTAGAATTAGGAGCCTTTTTTCAATTAAGGTTTTTAAACGACAAGTTTGCAAACGGGGCTGCAGGGCTCCACAGGGAAACATCTGAGTATGGTAACTCAACATCAGGGAGTCCCCAGCAAAAGGAGGGGTGGGTAAAGAGACAGCCAAGTCCCAAAGTGCTGACAGACCTGTAACACATCCCATACGCTGCTAGGAACAAAGTGTTTCTGACCCTTTGTGTGTGCACACGCTTGGGAAGGTGCAGACAAAATCCTACTCATTTTCTTGGCAGACAATGTAACACCTCAGCTGTAGTTACTGCTGCCACCATTTTTCTGGGCTGCCCTGAGTTTATGTTTTCAGGCAGCCTGCCAGTTCTGTAGACTTTCCTTTTAAGTCCTCCTCAGTTACAGTTATAGCAGCTTTGGTATCTTTGCTGCTGCTGTAGTGAAAAGCATCTGGACAGTTCTGCAAACTGTACTCCAGCTTTACATTCATTTTTATTTTCCAAAAGATTAAGCACTGCTGCCCCAAAATTATAAAACTTCCTCTCAATGGGTCCATTCTAAACCCACATCCATATTCCAGTGAAAATATTAATAAGAAAACAGCCTTTTTGTCACTTGAGCAGATACAAATAACAGGCTCTCATGACATATTTCCAATGTAAAACTAAGTTTATGCAAACAAGAGCAAACATTAAAAAGAAACCTCTTTCAAAATGCTGGGATGAAATACTTGCTAAAATAGCATGCACTCTATTACAGATTGAGAAGGTTTTAGTAAAGGACTCCTCTTTCTAATCAAACACTTCATTGTCAGAAAAAGTTACTGTTTTCAGGGTTCCCAGAACTTTGTGGAAGGTGTCTTTCATTCTGTAGGTAACATATCTGGGAATTTGTAAAATACTGAGACTCAGTAAGAGCCACAAAGCCATTGTAGTAATTTGTGAGATGTACCTGCCATGTGCCATCAATTTATGTAACATTTCATTACATTTTTAAGCCCTGGGCACAGGGTCTCATACAGTGCCTTGATAGCAGCACTGCAGATGAAGGAAATCATAAATTCTCTAAGTATTACTCTGTAGTAAAAATGACTAACACACTGTTTGCTGTCTGAGGTAAGTTTAGGAGAATAGTAAAGTGGGTGTTAGAAGGCAGAACAGTCTATAAGCCTCAGACTTGAAATCCGAGGATCCTTCAATGGTTAACTACCTGGAGAGATTCCAAAAACTAGAGCAACCTAACAATTCTGAAGCAAAACCCCACAAGGTGCTCTCTAAAGAGAAACAGGATCTGGAGCAGCCTGGTTCAGCAGGCTGTTTGTGGACCAGAAGCACCACTGGATTCCCCAATCTGGCTGCTGCTGTCTCTTGCTGTTGATGAGGGGCCACCCATCATCATCTCAGAGAGGTGACAGAGACGTGCCTGAGGACTGGAAGGAAGCAGAGGTCACCCTCCTCTACCACCCTGGAGAGGCCATACCTGGAGTGCTGTGTCCAATTCTAGGCTCCTTGGGACAAAAGAGACATGGAGCTCATGGATCCTGGAGCTTTGGAGATGGTGGGGGGACTGGAGCATCTCTCCTAGGAGGAAAAGCTGAAGGACAGCCCTGAGAAGAGATGGCTGAAAGGGGACCTCATCCTTGTCTGTCCTTGTCTTCAGGGAGGGCTCAGAGCATGGACTGTGAGGCCCAGCAGTGGTGGGACACGAGGAATGGGCAGGAACTGATGCCCAGGTTCCACCTGAACATGAGGAACAATTTCCTCCCTGTGCACTGTGCAGACCAAGCACTGAACAGATTGCCCAGAGAGGTCGTCTTCCTCGCTGGAGATGTTCCAGAACCTTCTCTGGGTGCAATGCTGTGCTCTGGGATGACCCTGCCTGAGCAGGGAGGTGGGACCAGATGACCACTGTGGTGCCTTCCAACCTGGCCAGTCTGGCATTATGTCAAGACTGACAGCAGATGTCTGACCAGCTAGTTTTCCAAAATCTTGCATCCCTGATGCAGGAGGGACACTGCAGCCTCTCCTGAAGAGGTAGAGAGCGTACAAGTGGTAAAAGCTAACTTGTAGAGTGGGCAACAAAAAGCCACATTCAATTAAAAACAAACAAACCCTCCCAGACCAAAACAAACCAACCAACAACAAAAACCCAAACCAAACCAAAATCCCCCCAAAACAACAACATCAACATGTTCCAAAACAACAAAAAAGCTGTCTTTGCTGCTGGAGTTAGACCACTCAGATTAGCACACTAATAAATTGGGACATTTCATTAATATGGGTTAATTAGAAACTGCTCATTGGTATTTCCTTACACACACAATATTAAGAGATTTTCTGAACGAGAAATAAACCTGACTTTAATTTACAAGGGACAAGTGAGCATTGATTGCATGAGCACAAATGTACAACAGTACCAGAAAAAAATTCATCACACCAAGTAAATTAGAGATAATTCAGTTGTCTCGGTCACCTCCCTCTACAACTACAAGCATCAAATTCAGTGAAAACTTTTAGCAAATGCTTTTGTAGCTACATACCAACTTTTACTGTTTTTAAAGATCACTAGACAGAAAATTATCTCCACCACACACCACTAAGCTCACTTATGCAAGCCTTGGCCTTCCTGATTTATTAGAAGCCTAAGTGAGATGTGCACTTGGGCAAGCGTTAGAAATAGAAGTAGGGATTCAAAAGGCACTTCTGAATTATGCTTCCATTTCCCTGTATGAAAATTAGAGATGTTTTACAAGAGAAAGTAATTTTGACAGCAATTCCTCTGAGCAATTTTAATATGTTTTTCAATAATTGTATTTTGAAAAAAAAAAAGCTGAAGATACGTACAAGAAAAGTGAATGTAGACAATTTAAGCAGTTTAATACTTATTGATGTGAAAACATTGTTGTGTATTTGCTCAAAAAACTCCTCCTATAGAACTGCAAAAAAGTAAAGCTCCTGAATTTATTGAGTTTCAAATCCAATAGATACATAAAACCAGGAAAGTATGTATAATTTCAGTGAATTACTACCTCAAACTCAACAGCAGAATTTCAACAGACATTTGGTAAAACCACAGTGTTGCTTTGCAAATCTCCCTAAGCACATTGGGATCAAAAAACCAATATTCATTAATGGAAGTAGTTAAATATCTTATTTATCTTAAGTTTTCTACCTTTGGTGACATTTTTATCTTTCTTTTATCTGGTAGTATTTATCATTACTCAAGTTTGTTTGCTTTTTTTTTTATTGGGTTTTTTTTTGGTATGAATGGTGGGTTGCTTTGGTTTTTAGACTCTGTAAATCACACCAATCCTTTAATCACCTCAGCCAAGGTTACACAGAAGTGTAACAATATTACACTGTCTCCAGACAGCTACACAACTTCATTTTCTTGATCACTTCAGATACCTGGGAATTGGCATATTCACAACAAAATTACACCTGTGGTAAACAGCCATTTTTATTAAATAAAACCACATTTTTATTAGTCACTCAGAAGTTTTAAAAGAAAACCATGCTGATCAAGCGCTTATATCAGAATACATCAAGTCATAACTAGACCCTTCCTAAGTCTGCTGAGAGAGAAAAATGGTCTGGCGAAGTTCTGCTAAGTCATTGTCATTTGGGGAATGATTAGAAATCTTTCTTTTAGCAATCTGACAAAGTAGCTGAAATGTTTGTGCACCCACTTGCCCATCAGTTGTAATTGTGGCACCTATTCAGACACACCCTGTATTTCAAGCTGTCTCTCCCAATAGATCCTATTTTGCAAGAAATAAGCACAGAGACTGAAATTTATAAAAACAATTATTTTATAAATGAACAGTCATCACTAAGGCTTTAATCACTGGCCTTCTTAAAGCCATTGTGAGGATTTAATTGAATAATCTTGGTGGTCCACTGATAGAGCACATGCAAATACGTGCAGCAAGCCCCAGAGGATAATTAATTGAAGCTTACACCATGTGTGGGCCTGCATTCATCTCAGACAAAAGAGTACAAACTCTATTAAAAATATTCATTGCCTGTGACGTAAAGTTCAAGCACAGAGACACACGGGGTGCAAAGTGTGGCACTGAACTGGAACACTGAATGTGTCACTCGTCATTTCCAAGGGCACAGCTGAGCCTTGCTTAGCTCTCCTTTCTTTCAGCTCATTTGGGTGCAGCTTCAGGAGCTGATCATTTCAGAAAAAGAATAATATTATTGCCTTAAAAGAACAGGAGCAAGTTGTTCTACAAGTAACAGATAAAATTGGTTTGGGATTTGTTTGACAGCACAAGTAGATCAGAAATTATCTCAGGATTTTCTCTGAACTCTCCCATCCTTCAAAATAGATCCTACACTGTTTTCTTGAAGCATCCACACCTTTTGTTCATTTGCTCCTAAACTAGACTAACTATCCTGGTGCAGATATAATGCATTTTAATTTAGAGGTGTGGAGGCCAAGCAGACTTGTGGGGATACTTTGAGAACTGACCTAACTGCAGAGAGGCCACATATCCCCTCTTATTTCATTTTCAATTCATCATTGCCTATCATTCATCTTGTTAACTTCAAGTATTTATAAAAAGCAGGCAGGCCTCAACACTTCAGCAAACACTGCTTTTCAGGAAAAGCATCCTTACTCTATGCACAGAAAAATACCAAGGAGCATCATACTTTGATGTGGTGCTCTCACAACTTCTTCTTAAAACATCAACACAGGTCCTTTTCAGGCAGAGAATGTCAGCCCAGATGGACCCACCTCCTGATCTACAGCGATGGCTCACTGCTGCTGTGGTGAGCTCAGCTCTGGCTGTCAGAGTTCAGTGAGTGTCTGCACTAATTGCTGGTGCTAATACCTGTCAGCAATTAGCAAAACCAGCCCTTTGCAGCACTCAATTCCACCCTTAATGCTGTTAATCTACAACATCAACTGCTTGCTTTGATGCGTAAGATCAAAGAGCAATGGAAACCCACAGTTTTATGCAACAAGGAAAGGGTTGAGAAATGTGACACAGAAAAAGGCAGAGTCAAATGACTCTCTTATCAGACCCAAAATGGAACACTGGGAGCATTTATCCAAGAGTATCCCGTGCTGCATCCAAAGCAGCACAGCCAGCAGGATGTGATTCTGCCCCTCTACTCTGCTCTGCCTCCAAGCAGGTCACAGGGATGGAGCACCTCTGCTGTGAGGAAAGGCTGGGAGAACTGGGATTGTTCAGCCTGGAAAGGAGAAGGCGTTGGGTGACCCCAACCAAAGCTTTCCAGTACCTGAAGGGAACCTCCAAGTGAGATGCAGACAATTTCCAAGGGCCTGGAGTGACAGAACAGGGGGGAATGGCTTCACACTGACAGAGAGCAGGGTTAGATTGGATATCAGGAAGAAATTCTTCCCTGTGAGGGTGGTGAGGTCCTGGCACAGGCTGCCCAGAGAAGCTGTGGCTGCCCCATCCTTGGAAACATTGAAGGCCAGTTTTGATGGAGCTCTGAGCAACCTGGGATAGTGGAAGGTATCTCTGCCCATGGCAGGGGGCTGGAATTAGATGATCTTTAAGGACCTTTCCAACCCAAACCATTCTGTGATTTTATGATTCTACAATCTAGATGCACTGGTCTTAAAGAAAATGTCCAAGGTTAGGCAACAGTCAGATTCATACCAAGAAATGAAAAAAAAAA
>VWYI01011782.1:0-79015 GCA_013399455.1 Anthoscopus minutus
TTTTTTTTTTTAGTTCCATTTTATATAAGGGAATTAGAACAATCCACTAGTAACAACTGGCAGAAAAATACTGAGATATAATCAGCTTCAACAAAACAACCTGATCCATGCCTGCTCCTGCATTTGACAGAGCAGATTTTCCTGGGGCAGATTACAGTAACCTTTGCTCACTCATGTTGCCTATATTTGGATGCACAAAGTTGTGTTAGTTCAGAGCCTGTCAAGACTTGTAGAGTTGAAGAAGTCTCCTTGGACTTCAGTCCTGGGCTGGCTGGAGATGTAGATGAAGCCTTGGAAACAGAGGAAGGAGAGCAGTTAGATCAGACTTGCTGAATGGGACAGCCTGTCCAGCACCAGACTCTACAGAGACACAGATCTCTTCTTCCCCCTTCCCTCACTGCATAAAACATGCAGCAAATTGCACTGGGAATTACAGCTTATTCCTTGAACCAAAAAAGGTGCTGTTTAATGACTTACCACAGGTGCAGCTCCTGTTTCTTAGCACGCTGCAGTTGTTCTGGGATGTCTGTAACTCATGCTTTGCACTCTTGGTTGAACAATGACATTCCAGCCTCCTGTGAGCACCTCCCAGCTGTGGCTAACATTAGTGTGCCTGGAGAGTGTTAGAGGTTGTGCAGTACATTGGCCCCAGTGGTGGAACAGAATTACCTCTGCAGATCAGGGCCTTTTGCTGGCACCAGGAGGGCAGCAAAACAAGGCCAGTCCTCACTCACCTCGAGACAATTTATTCTTGGCACAGAGTGCATTTCTCTGAACAAGCGTTTTCCAAAATTATCTTTGCATAATGATCAGCACAGAGATGAAACAACTGAGGAGGAACAGAACAACCTGAATCCCTCAGTGATATGCACATCAAACCTGAGAAACTGGAGCAGTTGTTGCATCTCTACAAATTCAAAAGGCTCCTACCACAAGAAATAAGAACCTAACTTGTTAAAGTGATTTTATTTAAGTATTTGGAGGGAAACTTTCTTATCATGAGTCAAAATACTAGAGATGAATGTTGTTAAAAAAAAGTCAAGATGATGAGCTCTCTGTGCAAGCACAGCAGTGTCTGATGGAGAGGGGAAGAGAGGGTTTTCATAATATATTTCATTTCAAATAAAAATATTAAATGTTATTTAACTGGAATACATTTCATCAATTTTTATACAGTCAAGAGAATGAAAAAAAACCAAAAAAAGAGCACAATTTAAAGAACGCAACCTACAATGGAATAACTTTATTTGCAGCAGAGACAGAATAAGACTGCTTTTATGAAAATTACAAAGAAACATGATACAACAAAAATAGGGTGTGGTTTAATCTTCCCACTAAGATTAAAAATGAAAAACAAAAAAAGTTCACTTTTTGAACACCATTATTCAAACACATATGAAGTTTCAACCTAGGTTTTTTTTTATACATGGGAAACACTGTTAAACTGAATCTTCAAGAGTGAGAAGGCACCATGAACTGTTGGTTGATACCTTTAATGCACACTCAAGAAAGAAGAAATGATCTGGCATGATGCAAAAAATCATTAAGTGTTTATATATATTCATATATCTTTTCATAAAAAAAAAAAAAATGTGGCAACAAGTCATTACTTCAGTGCCAAATGTACTCGTGTCTGGCTGACCCGCTCATGAGGACGATTTCTCACTTAGACCTGTGTGGTATTTCTGTACAGTGGTGGAAGTGGGTGATTCTGTGTTGTTGCCTTTTGTATTAGATTGGTAAATCAAGTGTTTTCTAGGTTCTGAGAAGCCAATCCTATGAAGTATTCCTAAATTCTATGCAAATGAAATAATTAAATGCACTGTCTAGAATGAAATACTCATCTGTACGGCGTGGCAATCCCTCTGGATTCAGTTTGATATGTAATGTCTTGTAGCAGATGTTATAACAAAAATAACTTTTGCTTTTTGATTTACCTCACTGAGGCCATTAATGCTGTTCCTATAGTTGGTTTTCTGGAGTTGGATGACACTTCACTGCTGTCCAAAATGAGTTTGAACCTTAACCCTCCAGAGTTTGTTCACTTTGTTGCTTATATTATTGCACTAGCTACTAAAGTCTTATATCTTCCTATATAAATCTAATTGTTCAGAGTGCAGATTCTGTATTTAGATAATGAACTGTATGAAATAAATAAAATAAGGGGATTTTCTGGTCAGAGTTGCTGATATGTTGAATACCTTAATTATTTCTAAAGTAAACAGTTTTGGTGTTTATTCTTAAAAACCTATGGTCATTCAGCATAAAAGCTTTGACATAATACTTAAAGAATGGATTTGTTCTCCTTCTCAAAAATGCATCAAAGAATTGTTTTAAATACAGAATCTGTGAGGCTTCCTACAAATTCACCTAAGTCGTAATACAAACACAGTTTGTAACTCGATAATATAGAAAGTTCTCTAGTGTCCATTGAAGTAAGGTCCCCAAAATGCAGTCTGTTTTGTTTCTGAATGGCAAAACATTAAGCGGTTCCACTGGCTGAGTAGGAGAACTGAGGAAAATGAGGTCTTCTCTCATTATCTACACAATCCATGCTGTCATCTGAAAGAGGAAAAAAAAATCATTAGGTAACATTTGCTACCTTTTTTTTATTTTCAGCAAATCAACAATAAGATAATGCACAGTAAAGTTATTTCAGAAAATAGATGTTCAAATGTCCATTTAAAATTGCAAGGAGCTGCACTGCTTAAACCCACATTCACTGTTCTGAATTTCTGGCAATTGCTATTTGAGAGCATCAAACATCATGCCACAAAAATACAACATTTTGATTGAATATGGACATTAGCCCATGCTCAACTGACTACTTGCATATACACAGTGCATGTGGATATGGACATGAGCAAAATTCATTCTTATCACCGATTTCCAGTGGGAATGTGCAGATTTGGAAAAGACAACAGTACAAATAATTCCACTCTTATTAAACAAGTTTTTCATTTCCAAAACTGGAAAGATGTGTAAAGTTTCAAATCAATTTACCAACTCCTTAGTCAAACACATAGGGAAAACCCTCGAGTTTAAACTGATGTTTTTCATATGGGCTGAAGAGACCTATTATAGCAAATTATTTCTGGTGGTGTAGTGAACACAGTGGGAAGCATTTGGAAAAACTTTACCTTGGTCAGGAGGAGTGATTGTTATCATCTGTGCTGTAAATTCTTCATCAAAGTATCTTGTATCTGTTTCAGATGTAACTTGTGGCTTGAATGGAGGTACAAGCTATGAAAAGAAAAAAAAAGGGTCCATTTACAGGTTCTTGCAGTGCTGTTTGAAACAAGTAGTATTTGTCACTGTTATAAGCTACAGTGCCTTTTTCTACATTACTAAAGTATCTAAAAAACACCAGTTCACAAACAAGGAAGCATATATAGTAAAAAACACTTGGCTTAGGTGTGCACTTCCTATTTATGGGGCATTTAAGGCATTTTTTCCCTAGGATTAAACTGTGCAAAGAAAACTTAGAATCCTAAAATTTCTTCAAGTAGTAACATGCTAACCAATGTTTAAAAATAACAACACATGCTAGTTTACCACATAATTATATGGAAATTGTCAACCTCATTTAGTCAGATTGATGCTTAAGGAGGATGACAATGAGTAAGAAAGATGCTTAGTGATATAAAACTTATCAGCTAATCCTGTGTATCACCACAAGGGTTGTAATATTCAGCAAAAAGTTTCAGCTACAGCCCTACTGTGCCCATGCAGCTCACACTGGAGGTCTGACCAGCCCCGCAGAACCTGGGCCAAGGCAGCAGCAACACTAAGCTTGAATACTCCTAGGTCCCCAAAAGCAGTTTGATGTCAACTCTGAACTTCAAAAATCTGGAGTGCTTACAAAAACCTGAGCCCAGTCAGCAGTGAACATCCTCCTCTTGCTACACCAGGAGCTGCACTCGTTGGGGTTTATTCCTGAGACTCGCTTGGGCAGACAGGCTGGAAATCATCCATGTGTACCTAGGCAAGCTCTGGCAAGAGCAGCTCCAGATGGAGCAGAACTGCCTGACTGGGGCTGGAGGAGGAGCACGCCTGGGAAGCGGGATGGGGAGCTGGCTGCATACAGATGCACACACTTGGAACGTGGACAACTCTGCAGGGCAACAGAGCCAGGATTCAGACCTTGCTCACCTTCCCCTGTGCAGGGCAGCAGAACCAGGATGCAAACATGGCTCTGAGCCCTCCTGAGCACAGGGGAGGCAGAACCAGGATGCAAACACGGCTCTGAGCCCTCCTGAGCACAAGGAACAGCGCTGGGATCCCGCTCCCACCACCGCGGTTACGCGTGGCCGTGTTTCAATAGCACACAGCCACATCAGGCAGAAATTTAGGAGTGTGACCGAGGAAGTGTCGAGCTTCCAATTCAAAACTGCAGGGAGAGATTTAGCAAGGTGGATGGTAAATTGCTCCAACTGGAATTATGCAGTGACCTCAAGACATGCATTTCTGCACTTGTACAAACAAGAACGACACCGACAGAAATCGCTACCTGGAAAACATCAGCAAATCTTGAATACATCAAACATTTCTTCCCCACCCCTGACTTTGCCTCCTGCTTGGACATGAAGAATTCGTTTGTCAAGTTGGCAAATAAGAAAAACACTGGTTTCAAACTCCCTATCACCAGGATGGTCTTTCTGATCTGGTTTGAGAGCACCTAACAGTGTCTTACACACAGCAATCCAACTAAATGCATTCATTTTCAATGTAAAGACTGTAAGAAATGTAATGTAAATGAATGGCAACATTCCCATATACAAAGAAGCATTTACTGTTTAAAATCAATCTCTAAACATTTAGGCATAAAAGCTCTATTTTAAGAGAGCACAATTATAGTACATATTAATAATCTTTTTTTCACAGTTCTCTGTGCCCAAGAATAGCTTACAAGAGCTGGGTACATTACCCTTAAAAAAAAAATATTAGGTCCTCAGAAGTGATCTTTATGTCCTGAATTTAAAAAGGAAAGGGAAATAGGATATCCCAAAGTCAGGAGTCACTCTGAGCCTTGCAATCCCCTGAAGCTACTGAAGAGGGAATGCTTCACATTATAATGTTAGTAACACTTCTCAATCAAATCACACCAACATATTACATATAAAAGCCCTGCAGAGTATGAAGATTTTTCCTCATGCAACTCTATTCTCTCTCTCCTTGTAGCAGTTTCTGTTTACTTCCCAAAGCAACCCTGGGTTTGTTTTTGACAGGCTGTGCATGTGTGTGTGGACAGCCCTATCTGTCCTTTTAAGCTAATGGTGGTTTTGGCACTCAGAGTGCCCCCAGTTGCTCTGCTTGCTGTGCACAGCACGGCGTGATTTAGGACTTGGGCACTGCAGCAGACACCTGAACTGAGCACATTGGAGCGACTGGGAGCAGCAATCCCAAGCCAGCACACATGTGGAATGGGCTAGCACTGCCTGTATCATTTTCCTTTTTATTTTAGTATCTGTTAAAAGCAATTTGAGACAGATTATGATGCACCCACAAGATATCTTTTCCCCCTAGCTGTCAAATTCTGAGTGCTAAGCTGGAAACAGAGGGGAAGCCACAGAAAGCTCCAACGCTGGCTTTAACAAGCAAATATGTCACTTTACTGAAAAGCTGTCATTGCAATAGCTCTGCAGTTCAACTGGCAGGGAGGTGCCACCTGTAGCCTCCCACGGCTGCAGACCAGCATTGGTACCCGCAGGCTCATGCTGGTTTAAGAGAGAAAAAGGACTAGAAAAAACTCCCCATGTGATTAAAATCTCTTTGCATATGTTTTGCTTGTGGGTAGTCAAAAAACTGCAAATTAAACTGCACCTTTCTCTGCACCAGAGACAGACAGCACTCTTCCAAGTGAGCCTAATAAACATTTTAAATCTGGGGGCAACCCCAGTTATTCAAAACTCCTTATAATTTAAAGCAAAGCTATGTTTCCAAAAAGCCTTATTACACAGCATATGTTCTGGATTACCCAAGCCCATATTCATACACATATTCAGCATTACTAGAGATGGTGGGGGACAACCAAGCTTAGCACACACACCTCTCAGCAGTTGACAAAATCCAGCTTTAATGGAACTTGCATTTCAGGTAAATGGTGCAAGACCCTCTTTGGACCACCCAGAATGTAGGCAGCAATTACTGGCTCTCCATTTGCACAGCATGCCTACATTAGATGCAAACACTAATGGAACACGGACAAAGCCTGGATCTAGATTCCTTGGATAGGTCAAGATCAGGAATGGCCTCAGTTAGGACACAGTTTTCTCTAGAAGATGCAAGTATTTGGAACTTCCTGGTAGTTTTCAGAATAATCTGAATTAATACCACCGTGGGACAATTTACAAAGGCTTTCTCAGTCCTATGGATAAATACAACATTGCCTCCAGCTTCTGTGATTTCTCTTCTGTTCAGGGAACTGGGACTATTACCAAGTGACAACAATTTTACTAAAAACATTTGAGCCCTATTGTCAGCTTTTTACCTTAAACTTCGTAAAACCAGTAAACCCTCAAGCATTCAGCTTATCAGCTGGGTGAAAATGGGGACAACTTCTTGCTTAGAATAGGAATTCAGATCTACTTTTCATGTTATACTGAATAAACTCCATGGAACTCTCTCCTGCCTACATGCAGCTCTCCCTCAAGGGATGCTTTTAGGGCTGAGGTCTAACATCTTATCCACACTTTCAAGGCACAAAAACTTGTTTTATGATTTTTCAGTTCCTTTAGACATACAGATCTGTGAGGAAGTGGAAGAAGAGAAGGAAACAGAGCCCTCTCTGCAGCTGTATACAGGCACTGGACAATGCTCCCACTACAGTATGGGAACTCAGTTTCTGCCAAGTTTCTTACTTGTTCCCACCAACTGGAGGGACAACCAAACTGTATTTGAAGATCAAATGAGATCTGATTCCACAAGGGACTGCTGGGGGAAGGAGGGAAATCAGGAAAGGCTGGGATTGAGTGAGATCCTGTGGCATCAGTAGATAGAAGCCTTGATTCAGCAGACACACATTTTAGTTGGCTGCATTTCACGAGTATTATGAAAATGTAGCTGTTGAGAATTGAATGAGGACAACAGCACACCACCCTTAGAGCCCAAAGCAGGGCATCTTGGAGGAGTGAAATAGTAATCTGAGGAGGAAGAGGCAGTGAGGCAAAGACAATTGATGAAACGTATTCTTACAGGAAGGGCTGGGCTCTTGGACTTCAGTGGCACCCACTGAAAAGCCAACAAACCCAGTGTGTCTCAAGGAAAACCCATGAGAAATACCATGAAGTGCAGACTCTTCCTATCAGTCCTTTGCCACACACAAAAAATAGTATTAGGCTAGCATTGGTATGAGTGTGGACATGATTTTCTGAGCCTGAGAGATTTTCAGCCTGACAATGTCTGATCTGTTCCCAAGGGAAAATCTTTTGGGAACATTCTCTTTCAAAGACTGTTTTTTGTAAATAGGTTTTGGTTCTCAAAACAATGTCACACACATGTTCTGAATGTGTTTGTCTCTTCTTCCACCAATGGGACCAGGGAGGTGGTTCCTTTGGCCAATCATGTTAACCTGTATCAGAACACCTTATAAAAAGGGTTGCTAAACCCTAAAATAAAGGCTTTCCTACCTCTCTGGGATCAAACCTCACTGTGTGTTCCTGAGTCCACGCTTCTATTTTGTGTCCTTTAGCAACATAAGAGCCTACTGGACTTGCCTCGAATGCAGACATTAGACTGAAAAGGCAGGAACAATGCAATGGGAAAGAAAAGCCCATCTTCTACTACTGCTTCTAGAAAGTTTGGCTTTAGATGCTCAGGAACCAGCAGTAATTCTGAGCTTGCAAGGGATGTGTCAGTCAACAGCAAGAAATGGCAGCAAGATTTCACAGGAAAAGCTGTTTTAAAAGCTTATATACTCCCTAAATTTGGAAGCTATTTTGATTACATCCTATTTATTCAGCCATAAAACCATGTATCTCATTAAGAGATACTCCTATCATGACAAAATAAAAATCCAAAAGTAATCTGATTACAGTATTCTAAGTTGTTCCTAAAAACAACTACAAACCTTTTCTGTGGAGGGTTTCTGTGTTCCTTTAGAGAGCAACAAAATTTGAAACATCTGAAATACCCACAGCTACAATTCACCTTAGGAGAACAGTTGTATAAATACCTTTTTCTCATATACATCTTGCCAAACAATACCAGCAAAGAATTTGTGCTGCATAATCTCCTTGGCATCATCAGGACCACCACCTAACCTGTAGGAGGCAAAATAAGTAATTAAATGTTTGAGTGCAGTTATTCTAATACAATTTTTATTGCAGCGTACTGAAGAAATTCTGAGTTTATGTAACGCATTTGGGAGCAGTTCTAGCATTTTCTATGTGTTTGGGTTTTTGTGCAAGGCCTATTTTAGGCTTCAACAGAGATCCACTAAAAGATTAAGAACAGGCTAACAAACAGAATTAGAAAAAATGTTTCTCTTAGACAAAGAAAAAAATAATAACCACAATTTAAAAGACCTGGCCTTCAGGAAAGATGCTGTCCTGGGGACCACAGTAGATTCTATAAAGTAAAAAGTCTGAGCCACAGATGCTTCTCTCTACATTAACATGCAACTACCCCTTACAGTTTTCTAGAGCACCATGATGCCAGCAGTAAAATTGAATTTGAAGTGAAAGAGAGACAAGGCTTTTTAAGGCAAACTGATTTATGCAACCTGATTTAAATTTCCATTAAAGAAAACAGTTGACAACTGCAGTGATAATATCACAGCATATGCAAATCTTCCCTCTTCCTTGGCTTCAGGAAAGCAGAAAGGGTGTTTTATTGACTTGAGGTATATCAAGATAAAGCACTTTTATTCCAAAATAAAACTGTCCACACAGCTTATAGATGCAATCAGTTTAGCTGCAGTGTTGAGCTAACTGATGCTTAAATTTTGCTGTGGAGGTTAAAACGTTCTCTAAAAGACTGAACCACATGTGCAAGCAAAGACAGGCATTGAGAAAACAAACCAGATACTGGGTAGATCAGCAGGAGACTCAGGTAACAAGGTTAAAGCAAAGCCCAGGCATTACCATGTTCACACAGGCTGATCTCCAGGATCTGCCTCTTCTCCCATGCCAGGTGCCACTGGCAAACTGAAATACTGACCCCATTTCAAGAGCTGGAAGCAATGACACTACAAGACCCAGGCTGGAGTTGCACTGTTACAGACATCAGGGACAAGGCCTGTTCTCTGGGCCCAAAGCCAAGACCTGGCCAGGCCTCATCCACTGCTGCACAACATCTGGCCCTGAATGTCCTCTGGGCCACGTGTGGCAACCCCATGCCCCAGCTCACGATTATCTGGGGATAGAGGGGAGGGGTTTGGTTCAAAATATCACAGAAAATATGAAGGCTGTACTAATACCCATTGAAGTGGTATTTTTACAGCCTGAGACTACATGCTCTGGAATGCAGTGAAGGCACAATGCTGTTGGGACAGCACTGACAAGAGCAATGACAGGTTCAGCATGGAAGCCAAATCCTGTGACACTTTGTTCTCAGCACTGACTGGGAAT
Source organism: Anthoscopus minutus (assembly GCA_013399455.1). Classification (NCBI taxonomy): domain Eukaryota; kingdom Metazoa; phylum Chordata; class Aves; order Passeriformes; family Paridae; genus Anthoscopus; species Anthoscopus minutus. The sequence continues at coordinate 9,570 of VWYI01011782.1, forward strand.
GGGTCCTGATGCATTCAACCCCTTGGCCATGCCCGAGCACCATCTGCAGAGAAGGCAAACTGGCAGAGGCCACAGCTGTACCAGAGACATGCAGCAGCAGAGGTGCCTGACAGTCCAGAGGCTGTGCCTGCCTCCTTCCCTCTTCCATCCCAGTGCCACAGCAACCCAAGGGGTTTGCTTCTTATCATCCTTTAGGAAATGGGCATTGGAGCAGCTCCCCAGCCTTCCAGTACCTGGATGACTTTCTCCTCCCCAGGTGAGCTCTAAGACCAACCCAAGTTCACCCTAGAGCCCCAGGGGCCAAACCAAGCTGGACCAGGGCTCTCCCATCTGCCTGGCAGCACTTTCTACAGCTGCAGAGCAGCCTGGAACAGAGACAAACTCCAGGGCAGCCTGGGAACAGAAACAAACTCAGTGAGTAATCATTTCTCGGCTGGTTCCCTCCAGGTCTAGTGGCTTTGCCAAGTCTCTACCAGACTCCTTGTTGCTTCCACAGCACAATGATGATGGCTGATGAAGAGGGTGGAGTCAATCCTCTTTATCCACAGATGTCAACAGACTGCACAGGAGCCCAGCAGTGACTCTGAGCTAAGAAGCACCTGAATAGTGCTCTGCAGAGAAGCACACAGAAAGGCTGGCTGGCTGCAGCCATGTACAAAGTACTTTGCAGAATATGTTATCTAATACGAGCCTGTGTTCCATGAAGGGCAAACACACATTCAGGGAAATACCAAGAAAGACACCAGATGTTTTACTTACCTTTTAAAAATTACTCAAATCCAATCAAAGTGAATAGCGAAACAACAGAAACCTCATATTTCGGATATGGATTTATTTCAAAATGCAGCTTTGTTTTCCAGAATTACTATGAAAGGTCCCACTCAAGGAGAGTAAAATTAAATTGGTAACTCAAAAATCATTGTTAAGCACCAGTGAGAATGTAAAGAGCAGCAAGTTTATCTTTTATAGAGACATGCAATAAATTAAAAAAAATACAGCACAAATAAGAGCTCTGAAGAGATTCCTGGATAATAAAGTTAAATTCTGCACATTTAAGTCCTCAGACTGAACCAAAAATATTATATATAGGACTTGAAAAGCAAAAGCTATAGAAATTTACAGCATACAAAGAAATAGAAAGTATAGAGACCAAAAACCAATTTGAAGGAAAACAAGAGAAAACAACCCTCAAAACTTAACCACCAAACAACTCTGGTTATTCATTCAACTTCTATCTACATTTGAGACACTTTCTTTAGTTAAATTCGAAAGTGAAAATTATTAATAAAGTTCAACATCAATATTAAAATTAAATGATTTCACATTTTAAATTTTTTATGAAACTGCATATTGCTTTTAACATTTAATGACAAATGTCTGTGCTCCATAAACTGAGGGCAATCAGCCATCATTCCACAGATATATCATGTACAAATAATTTTTTTAAGTTACTGTACTGTATTTTTCAACATATGTATATAAATATAGTCTATAAACACATAGGAAGATTGCCATTAGTGGATCACACGAAAAATAATGTATCTCTACTTGCCCATGTAGAAGTATGGAGTGCTCAGTTCCCAAGTCCATTCTTTAAAAAGAAACCTGCACACTTCTAGTTTTCCAGCCCTGTCTTCATATGATTTCTCTGAGTCACCCCTGCCCCTAAACGTGGTTCTACAACGGCACAAACATCTCCAGCAGGCTCAAGAACAGCCCAGAAAATGCTGTTGGTGTTCACCAGCTCCAAGCACACAGACTTCCATTTCTCCTTCTCTGATACAGTCAAGACAGACTCCAGTAACTTACTTTACTATGGCCCTTACCTTCAGAGGCTTCTAATGGCCACAGGAAGGATTCAGGAGCTGTATCCACATCAGTTTGCTATGACTGGCACTATTAGCACAGAGAAGCTCTGCCTGGCTTTGTGAATAGCGTGATTTGAAGACTCCAGGTCTGGTAAGCAAAGGTCACATTCTTCCCAAATCCCTGTACCCAGAGTCTTTGGGTACTTTCCTGATCAGAGATTAAAACTTGGAAAGCCTAAGGCAGCTAACTCCCAGCTCTTTGCTGAGCTTTACTTCCCTAGTTCTTCATCAACTACATGCATGTGACACAAACATGGTAGATCCAAAAAGCACTGAAAAAGCTCCCACTTTGCAACATTAATCGAGAGGAGTCATGTTTGAGGTTGGTAAAGCTTGGGAAGTCTCTGAAGTAGTGGTTTCTGGAAAGCTGGGAGAAAAATTCTTTAAACTTGCCTTTTATGTTTTTCTCAGCTTCAATTTAGATCTCTGTGGGTGAACTGTTTGAGTTTGTCTAAATCGCTGTGGACAGAACTGATTTAGACTAAAATTATCCTACACAACAGCTAAATCTCAGCCTGTCTCAAAGCACCTGGTGAAACATGAAGACTTGAGCATTTTTCACTTCAGCTGATACACATGACACTGGAGCTGTGTGGAGACAGAAGCACTCTCCTACTCAAGGCACACACATTTTGGAGCAAACACAAGTCACCAATTATGTATGGCTCCAAAACTTTGTGCTGTCCAAAAACACCAGCTCTTCAAGGTTACCTCCACCTGCTGGCCACCAGATTGCTTGGACCACCTCCAGGCCCCTGAAGTCCCCACAAGTGTCATCTCTAACTCTTCCAATGCCAGCAGTGGCTGTGAGGGCTGCAGACCTCCCTGTGCCTGAGAGTGAGGGTGCTCAAGAGCCATCTAACCTTCTCTGTAGCAGAGCAGCACAGAAGACACAGACACTAAGGAAAAAACCAAGCAGTTTGGTTTTCATACAAGAGCTTGATTGACTCTGACATTCCTGAACATCTGTGGCCCAAGTTTCATGTGGATATGGAAAGAACCATCACGGCTACGGAAGAATGAATCTCCATGTGACTGCAAGAACTGACCACCAGGTCCCAGAGAGCACCTTCAGCTCTCCAAAGACACAACCAAAAATCTGTGAAGTGATCAGATCTTTGAACAGGTGTTTTTGAAATGCTGCATCATCTTCCTCTTGCTGAATGGCAAGGTCCAACAGCACCACAGAGGCAAGTGAAGAAGCAGCCTGTGACATTCCCGATCTGAGAGAGGCTGAACAATCCTGGCCTATGACAGGGACTAAGGCACGTAGTGAAATCCAATGATCAAAATTCAGATTAAACCATCCTCAAGTTCTCTCAAGTTAAAAATCTGCCAAGATTGCAGAGCTTGCAAGACACTAACTACAAATTCACCCACCCATCTAAAGTTAGCCTGTTTTACACGGGGTGCTCTGATCCATGCCCACTTTCACAGGCTGCAGTATCCACAGCCAGAGGAAGAACAATAAAAGGTAAAAAATTTGTTGTTTCATGTATGAAAATCTGCTCTGATTATTTTCTTTCATTTGATCCATGTCACAAAGCAGCAAAGGGGAATTTCAGGTCACATTAACAGGAAGTATTTACAGAATAGATTTTTTCCTTCTTAGGAAAATTAGGGCTCACATTACAAGATTAATAAACTTCTATCAATCCCAAAAGAAACTTCAAAATTCCTTTTCTCTTACAAAACGGATTTCATATGACCAAATTTAGAAAACAGCCATGATTAAAAGCAGAATGCAATTTATTTTTCTTCACATTTTCTCCATATGCCTGGGAGCTTGAGACTGAAGTAGTATTACAGAGTGCTAACACTGCTTCTCCAAACCCAGCTCAGGTACAACAGGTCATTTTTCAGATTTAATTCACTGACACAGATCACAACTCCCTAGCTCTTTGATATTTAACTTGAACTATCCTTGGCATTCAGCTTCATTATATCAACCTGTATTGCTGGGTTGGTTGTTTTTTTTCTTATTTTAGAGGAAGTGACAACATCTCCCAGTTTCCTTTTTCTCATGGTTTTGGCTGCCTCCTCCACCTTACTCTTAAGTTCATCCAAAGTCATGCTGCCAATTCTGACGCTTTCTGCCACAAACATTACAGTGATACCAACTTCTGTCCACCACTGAGCTTTATGGAAGAGGAGATTTCTGTTGAATTACACAGCGGCTTCCCAAAGCACCAGACTATCATACATTATATAACTTTTCAGTGAATATATTTCAGTAGCTATCTGGCTGGTTTTTGTCCATATGGCTCCATGAGCTCACTGTGAGTCAACTACCAAGTATGGCAGGCACCCACCCCAGCACCCAGACCACCCAGAAAAAAGAACCTAACACTACAAGGGCAGGATGCAGGACTTCTACCTCTAGTGCTTTCAGATCAGCTCTCCATGCTGTCTGAAATGTCACGAAGTGAAGGCGATTTGCCAAACCACAACTTCAGTTAAAAAGTTATGGGAACAGTGACTGGAGAGAAACCAGTATTTAAGAACAGTCCAGGATCCAAAAAAGCTAGGGAAGCACCCATGTAATCAGGCATAATTGCAATAAGGCACTTGTGCAGCCTTGTCTAGTCAACAGTTACTTCTATCAGCAGAATGAAAATCATCTGTCCACCAGATCAGAGCAGCACTGCTTCCAAGCCTGCAGAATACCCATGTGAAGAAGCAGCTATTTGTATTAAGTGAGCATATTGTAGAGTAATTACTGGCATTGGGAAAATCTCGTAATTAGAAACGAGTGGGTGTTCTTTGTTAGTAAACAAACTGCATTTTGGTTCATCAGAGATGCTCCTTTAAGAACAAACTGCAGCAGATGCTGCTTGTGTTCCCAGTGATTGAAAGGCCCCACCTGAATAAGCTATGAAAGGGTCACAATTGCATTTAACCCAGTGCTTTACTGGACAGGAATGCTGCTGGCAGGGGCTGCAGGCAGGCTCACAGAGCCTGGGGGCTGCTCATCAATTACACAACTTCTCCTGGAGGTCCCCTCACAGGCGCTGGGCTCAGGAGGGGGTGCAGCTGTTGCCACCTTGTACAGGGCTGGCCCAGCTCCCCACAGCACCACCAAGATGGATCCTCCAATATTACAAACTGTGGATATGCATTACAAGACCTCCCAACAGGATTTTCCATCAAAAAACAGCGCTGGAAATAGCCTACAGTGATGACACAAATCCTTGCTACAAGTATCCAGCTAGTGGCAAACCCCATTTTCCTGCCATGTGCACACACATGCACAGACTAAACAAACACCAGAAAGCAAACCAGAATTCTCTGTTTGCACCTCACATCAAAGGCTTCCTATTTGGAGTCCATTAACAGTGGAAGATTCAGGACAGGAGATCAGGGGCAGAGTCACAATATTATTTGTTTTAAAAATGTCTGGGTTGACAAGATGGTAGGTTTTTAAACTGATGTTTATCTCTGTGTGAAGGTCAACATATTTTTTGAATCTTTTCTATTTTCTGTTTGTTAGCCATTAGGGTCTTTTTTGTGGTGTTTTTTGTTTGTTGGGGTTTTTTTCTGTTTTCAATCAAGGGCTATTAAAAAATGTACAGCAATAAAAGAAAAATAAAAAGGAGGAAATAGGAGAAGTCAATTGAGCATGGTACAAACTCCACCACAAACATGGTACAAACACCACCACCTACTGTCCAAAGCAGGATTCTAAATCACTGGCACAGATCTAGACAAAAATTCAGGAAAGGGATAGCAGTCTCAACTGCAACAGAAGGTAGAAGCATTTGGTGCAGAGCATCTTCAACTCACAGCAGCCACTGGATTCACTACAGCCAAAGGTAGGGTTACCTTGCTTTTTTTCCCAGGCTATAGTTTTGCATTAATGGCAGCCACCATACTCTGAAGTTCAGCAGCAAAGCTGCTTCATGTCACTGTTTACGCTGTCAGCTCATATAAAAGGTTAAAAATAAATGAGTAGATCCACTTGCTGCATCTTGTTGGATAACCATTTTGAATGGATTAAAAATTAAATTACAGTTTTGTCTCAACTACCTTAAGAAAGTGCAACTATTAAGCAACAGCCTCACCTTTGCTTAGGATCTTTCTTCAGCAAACCTGACAAGAGGGATTTTGCTTCAGGTGACAATGTGCGTGGAAATCTGATCTCCTCCATAAGGATGAGCTCAAAAAGCTTTTCATGGTCCTGATTGTAGAAAGGGAGCCGGCCACACATCATTTCATACATCACAACTCCTAAACCCCACCAGTCCACTGCACGGCCATAGTCGTTATCCTCCAGAACCTGCAGAATGTAAGGAAAAGGCTTTAGAAAACACTCCCAAAGCAGGCATTAGCATAGAACTCAAGAAGCAAAATTTACCCCAACAAGTCCATGTTTCACGATACAGCCAAACCTACCAGCAGAGTATTTGCAGAAGAACAATGTGAAAAGAACTGGCATCATGCTCATCATCCCAGGTGAAAAGGAGGCAGCAGCTATGTTACAGCAGCCTCCTTGTCTTCCTTCTTCCCACCCTCCCTCATATTATGGCCACGATAAATACAACCTTTCAAAGTCCAAAGGTCAAGAACTGTTCTCACATTACAGAGCCAGCTGTTAAACTCTCACTTATTCATCACGAAGTGTTCCAAATAGGATCCAAGTTTTTAGAAAAATCCCATCCCACCAAGGAGCCAGTACAGAGAGAAAAGGCCATCAACCTGTTGATGTACCAAGTAAAAAGCCAAATATATCCATCATCCTCTTACCGACCTGCATCCCCAAGGGGTAGCTTTGCACATCCTTAAAGACCACCCACAAATAGTCAATGACTAATCTACTTTAAACACTAAGAGCCAGAACACCACTCCAAACATTTCAGCGGCATTAAGGCTGTAAAATGTCTGGAAATGTTTCCCCTCCAACCCTTTGCCCTGCTCCAAAGGCACTCCTGCTTCTGTTTAGAGGGCTGCAAACACAGGAACAGTCAGGGGGGTGGATTTCTGCCAGGTCTCACAGCAAAAGGAGCCCAGCACAGTTCATGCTTCCCTTCCCCTGGGCACTTCTACCTAGCAAAGCAGCGGCTGGTGCAAGGACTTGGAACCCCAGCAGTGCTCTCCACCTCTCCTGCTTGCTCCAGAGAAGCCCTGCCACAGTGCATTTCTGATCTTCTGCACAGTGGGCAGCTGAAGGGAGTGGGGAGAGTTTTGTGGCTGGTGCAGTGGATGTTACAAGGACTTCTCTAGACTTTGCGTCTCCTATGCAGTTGTCTGTAGCTGACACCAACATCTCATGTTCCAGATCCTGTCCTCAGGTTTTACTTATCATCTTTACTCCTTGCATGGGCCTGCACTGAGCTGCTTACTCTTGCTAAGAGCAAAAACCACAACTGCACCACCATCCTGTTTTCTTACTGCACAGTGTCTGTGTGAGCTTTGTATTCTTGTGACTCAGAATAGTTAGCACTCAAAATTAAAAAGGTAAAAGAGCCAAAGTCAGTTCAAGTGTAACAAAAGCAAGATCCTAACCCCTAAAAAATCTTTATATAAAGGTTTCGCACATAAAAAAAAAGCATCGAGGCACTTCACGTAACAACTGTGTGCACTCTGCCTCTCTTTATTCACTAATTATTCCCTTTAATTATCTGAACGAGGGAGAGGGCCTGCAGTAAAAATCAAAAGGCTGCCAGGTATTAGATTACCCCACGTCGGTCTATTTACAGCATCCCCGGCCGTATGATTCACAGCAAACGACAGCTGGCTGTGCAGCTGCCCCCTCCATGCACACGGCCGGCACAGCTGCCGGCCGGGATTCCAGGACCGGCCCCGTCCTTCCCGAGGCTCACGGAGATTGGGTGACAATGCAGTTCCCGCTCTGAGTCACCCCGCCCAACCTGCGCTTCCTGTTCGCACTCCCCTACACTCGGTTTACCTAAAATAAAACACTCACACGGCCTCCGATTTGTATTTTTATATTTTAAATTGCTGCAATATGCAGCAATATGTGAGATGCGATAGGAGAGACTGAAAGAAAAAGGAAACCACAGAGAGCTTTGTTGTGCACGTAGTTAATGTTACAGGGGCTTTCAGAATGCAGTAAACACTTCAGATATTACTTTTAAAAGTGTATTAAAATCTGTATTATAAGATAGATTACTAACTACAACGATTTCCTTTACTTCCATTTATATTAAACAGAATATAAAATGCTTATTTCTTCAAAGTTCTTTAGCACAATGAGCATATCCTCATACTAGTGATGGCACAGAAGACAGCAACAGTGTGACTATCAAAAATATACTGTAAAAAAAAAAAAAGATACTGCGTTCATCCATGATTTATTGCAAAACACTGGATAGCTAGGGAGCAGTAAAGTAACAAGGTCATTTCACTTAAATTAAAGGATCATCATTTCCTAACAAGCAGCTCTAGACTGTTGTGAGATGGAATTTGAAAGAGAAGGCAGAACAGCTGTAAACATCACAGCCATTGATGCATCTGACACATCAAAGTTGACATGGTTCAGTCACTGTCATCCATGCATGAGATTCCAGTATGAACCTAAAAACAACGATGCAACAACTGTACAGACACACTGCTGTGCTGGACTCGAATTACAAATCCAGACAAGAGCATCCATACCCCTGCTTTTAAGGGTGTATGACCTTAAACACATGGAATTTTTAGATTTTTGTTATGCTATCAACCAGATGACAAACCAAAATTTAACACTCCAACTCACAGACGGGATTTGCAAGTAAGGGAGAGAACTGAGTTAATCAAAAGGATTTGTCCTTCAGGGTTTTTGGAGGACGTAACTCCTCATAAAATAGCAAGTAACAGAACAGAAAGAACAGCCCAACTGCCTGCACAGGGAATGCCCGTATTTCAAGTTAGGAAAAACCAAAACAGTAAATATTTTTAGCATCCTCATAAAATCCTTGATGAGAAACTGAAGTTCAGCAATTGATTTTAAGAGGGAAGCTAAAATAATAGCCATGTTTATGATAATAAACACTCCGTCATGCTGCTAATTACTCTCTGCATCAGTAAATCTCAAATTGTGGTGCATGGACCCCCATTTAGATTCACTGGAGACTTCTGGTGATCCATGGAAAAGCTGGCAGTCACCATGAGACTGGCTCCGCCTCTCTGCTGCAAGCTACTTCGACAGGTGCCCATGTTCTTCATTATTACAAAGGACTGGAGGCCCTTGAAAGCAGCTGGGAGTTAAAAAAAAAAAAACCAACCAAAAACTAAACAAAACCCAAGAGCAAGCTGCCACCACTATGAAAGCAGGGAGCACAAAAGTGCTGATCAGCAAAGACATCAGCTCTCAGCAGAAATATTCCTCCTCCACGCTGCTTTCCCATCCTTTGTTACTTTTGCACAGTTCAATTCAAGGCAGGTTTGCAATGTTCAAGCCTCCCCACTCAGGGAAACATTGTGCCAAAAATCTATAACCTGCCAGCAGCCCAAGGCTCGCTTCTGCATGTGCTTGGAGCAGGATGGAAATGTAAGTGCCACCAGAAGCAAAGCCCCACTGCAAGGGAAGCAGCCTTTGTGCAAGGCACACCACACTGGCTCGGGCTCTGTGCTGCACAATTCCAGGAGTTTGCTTCCACACAGCTCAGAGTATGGACAGAGAAACCAGAGTCTGCCTGCAGAGCACTGAGCATACATGCATCCTCTACAACCTGACTTCACTTCTCATCTGCCCCTAACTCACTCCCAGCTGTAACACCACCTCTGTTGCACAACTCAGTGTTTCCAGGAACAAACTTGCAGACACACATTTGCATTTTGCATTTGAAAAGGAAAAAAAAAACTTGCACAAAAAAAAATTCCCAGAAACATACTGTCTGGGAACTGAGATCCCTTGCTTGGATTTATTTCCTCTGAAACTGGAGTGCTCAAATCAACACTGAGAAATATCTTGTATGCTTTTATAGTCATAAAATAGTCAGCACTTTTAATGTATGCCATGCTAGATAATGCAGAAAATGCTTGGTCTGTCCTGTTTCTGAAAGCATGTCACATTTTACTGTTCTCAAATAGTAAAAGAATTGGACAATTCTTAAGTGAGGTCCTACTGATACCTTTCAAATAGGATAACACATAGAAAGCTGCAAAAAAGGGAATCTATCATGAAATATTTGAAGTGATTAAAAAGGGTTTGCTTTTTGAAAATTATGTATCTGATACAAGAAACAAGCACTGTTCCAGTAAAGTGTACATATTCCATCAAGTGGAAGAAACTACCCTGCCAAAAAATTATCATGTATCATTATGCTAAAGATGTGTTCCAGATTATGATGAATAAAGGGAGTCTCAGGATGTGTAATTATATAACAGCAGTTAGTGCATGAATACATCATGGCACAGGAATTTATTCTGTACTCCTACTGCTAGCATGGAAGGCACACAAGAAGGCAATTTAACACAACACCCAACATAAACATACCTCTGGTGCAAGATACTCTGGAGTGCCACAGAAAGTCTTCATTGTTGCTCCATCCTTAATGCCTTCTTTACATAGTCCAAAGTCTGTTATTTTTATGTGTCCATCTTTATCCAGCATAAGATTTTCCAGCTGGGAAGAAAAGCCAAATTAGAAGACATCATTACCTGTAACATACACTGGTCCTGAGCAGGATAATCTGAGACATGAATTTTGCAGATCAGTTTTGAACCTCATCCTCACCCTCAAGGGGTCAGAGCCACAGCAGCTGCCAGAGCATGTAAAATGTAAATATATATTTCTAAAATGTTCCTCAATTCATTATGGAACATTAAGCAACTAATTTGTAGTCTTGGAGTAACCAACCACACAAACAGAAAGAACACAGAACATGAACAGTATATTTATGCTTCTGCAATATCATCATCAATAGAACACCAGCTCTTTAGAAAGTATACTAAGTATTCCCTCTCACACAACTTCATTCCTGCTTTTACTCTGATTTTATGAAATAATCAGTGTCAGTAAGTAATAGCATAAAATAAATAAAACTGAAATCATATGCAATGTTGAGGAACCACTTCCAGAGACCATTTAAATGAGAATCACTACATACATTTACTCAGCACATACCATTCATCTCACCCTAAGCCTCTAATTTTTGAGAAAGTTACCCAGCTATTAGGACAGTTTCCTCAGTGTATCAACAAAGTGCATTACAGGGGAATCACAGTGATATGGGAGACAAAATCCCAGCAGAGATCCCAAAATTACTCTGACATAGTCTGAAAACACTACAGAGCATACTTCATTTTAGACTGCCCCTAAATAAACTATCAGGATCCCTTCATCCTGTCTTGAAAACTCTTCTCAGGAAGACAAAAAATGCTGTTGCTGTATTTTTTTCATGAATTTCTTAAGTTTGTTTGCCCTGAGATACCTTGTTTGGTTGGGGTTTCTTTTCCCCTGCTGTGCTCCCCAAACAAATCAGTAACTTGAAGCTTAGGCAGTTTTCTGACTGCAAACACCTGCTACAAAGATGATGTGAGCACACTGCAAGGAAGCACAACATCCATGTAGTCTGAATTCCCATCTCTCTGGTAAGATCAGGATTATGTTCCACCATGCAGAAGCACCAGCAAAGCTTCTCTCAGAACATAAGCAGGCAAGTGAAAATGAAACCTCTGTAGCCCAGTAACCCTTCATGTTCTCTGAAATGCTGCCAGAGTCACAATAAATGCCTCATGCAGCTTCTTGGACTATCAAAGGGTTTAGACATCCTGTAAAGTCCAGCCTAACAGCTGCAACAACAGTTTGGATAAAGTTCAGTCAGGAAAGGATTTCTTCATAGTTCAGGATCATTTGCTCTTTTTAACAACAAACCCCAAAAGCCTGAAAATGATTTTTCTACGTACCTTCAAATCTCTATAAACCACATTCTTCTCTGAATGCAGGTAATCCAGTGCTGAAACAATCTCAGCTCCATAAAATCGAGCTCGGTCTTCAGAGAAGACACGCTCTCTTGACAGATGGAAAAACAACTACAAGAACAATAATTTGTTAACTTTAAATGTTTCTGAATTATGTCTTGCAGTTCACAGGCCATCCTGCTTGGAAAGTGCTATTACCTTCCCACCTTCGCCCAGCTGAGTTCCCAAATGTGTTGAAAAGCATTATAAATTAAATGATTAGATAATCATGTCTCATATTCACAGATGCATACAGGTAACTAGTTCATGTACTACAGTCTTACAGGTTCATAAAATTATATAACTATTTTTGACTAAACTACAATTACATATTAAAACTAATGCACAATTTAGAGAAATGTGAATATTCCAACTTTTCTTTCCTGACTGTAATAGTAGTTAGCTGTTTCTAGTTCTCCCTCCAAGTATACTCACAATATTAAATTAAGTGTTAAAACTTGTCAGGCAACTAGACCAACTAGAAAGCAACCTTGGCCTCTTGAACTTCTAAATGTCATATTACAATATACTGCTGTCATGCAAAGTATAAACGTATGCCCAAACCCTCTGTGTTCTAAAAATTGAGTTGAAAAAATTAAATCTTACTTCTTCATGCTAGTTAAACCTGTGAACAGCTCTGTTTAACTGGGACAGCTTGGATTAATTAGAATTGCAAAAATGGACCTTAGCTAAATAATGTCAAGCAAAATTTGTAGTAGAACAGGAAAATCCTGAAGTATTAAACATTATTGTATTTCCCTTACCTCCCCTCCATTAGCATACTCCATAACAAAACACAAGCGATCATGTGTCTGAAAGGAATACTTTAAAGCCTGAAACAGATTTAAACCAAAACTTAGAAGACAGATCATGGTGACAGTTAGAAAAGCATTTTTAATAGATTTTCACCCGCAGACATGACATTTTCTATTTTAGCTTTTGTCCTTAAATCTTACATAATACTTGTATTTTTCTGTTGCAGCTGAGGACTGATACACTGCCAACTTATTTTATTAAATAAATTTAATAAAACATTAAACAAATTCCATGCAGAAGCTATCATCACCTAAAATGCTGCGAAACAAAGTCCTGGCTACTTAACAGGGACTCAAAGTGTACTGACAGTGAATGTGAAGTTTTCTCCTGTGGCCACAGGTTCAACTGACACATAAAAGGCTACAACCAAACCCTGGAGCAGAAGGTTTCATCACACTGGCTACAAGACCTCTTATATGAAACACACGAGCATTTTCACACAGCAGCCCCCCTGCCTCTGCCCTGCTGCCTGCAACTGCTCCCTGCTGATGGCCTGCCAGGGGATTGGCCAACACTGGCAAAACCAATTTGTGAGCAACTCACAAAAACAGACTGGCTAGAGGCTGTGATGGAGAGCCACAAGGTGCCAGTGTATAGTCCTGTCACATGTATTCTTGTGCCAAGAGTAACATTAACTTGTTTGCCACAGTATTAAGATTTTTCATCACAGAATATGCTGAGCTGGAAGGGACCCACAAGGCTTAAGTCCAACTCCTGGCCCTGCACAGGACCACCCCAAAGATCTCACCACAGGCCTAGAGTGTTGTCCAAATTCTTCTTGAACTCTGTCAGGCTGGTGCTGTGACCTCTTGTCTGGGGAGTCTATTTCAGGGCCCTGCTACTCACTGGGTAAGAACTTTTTGCTAGTAGTCAAGCTAAACCCAGTCTTGTAACCAACATCTCAAGACAGCCCTTGTTCTGGATATTTGCATTGATAAAAGCATTAAAAAGAAAATACTGCCTATGATATTGTTACCTTCATTACAAGAGGTGACACTTTTCAACCAGTCATATTTTTCCCAGAAAAATGAAGGACTAGGTTTCAGACATGTCAACATTATTGATTTTACTCAACAGAGGCAATATTTACTTCCAGAGGTCATGCTTAAAAAGTCTGAATTCCAGCTAAGCTCTTGTACCTGGCCAAAGGAAACAATCAGGATCCTACACAGTCCCTTAAAGGCTTTAAGCAGTTGTAAACAATTCAGAGGCAAGTTGTAATAAGTATTAGAAACAAAATCCTGAGATGGAATTTGGATATTTGAACTAAGCCCAGAAAGACTGCTAGCACTGAAATTCTGAAATAAGAGCATGGATTGACTTTAGAATCCAAAAGGAAAGCAGCAAATAAAGGACAGTCCTGCTCTTTCCCTCCCCATTCCACATGCTCCTATCACTATCCTTTGGCTGGCATTACCCATGCTCTGATTCCACAGTGAGCAGTTTCTGGGAGCTTAAAAAAAAACAAAGACAAAATCAAATTTTTCTCCCCAGTATATCTTCTTGAATTAGTCTGTCACAAGATCAGGGTCACTCTGATCTCTGCTATGAAAAGGAGACCAAACATTTGAAGGGCAAGGAAAGCAGATACTCCTCTTAGAGACAGCAAATCATTAAATGGGTGAGCCCTAAAGTGAAACCACACCCTGAAACACCGTCTTCAAGAGGTGCTGAGGACCTGCTCTGCAAGAATCAGAAAACTTGAAAAAGTATTTTCATTTGGGCATCCCAAAAATGCGAGGGTACAAAACTACACAGCCACTCTGAAAACACACATCTCAGATGCATTATGTAAGTAACAAAAAGGAAAGCCTTGGTGGTGGTGATGTCAAGTTACACTCTGCAGAGGCAGAAATACTTACTGTTAGGAACGGGTGCCGAGAGTTCTGTAAAACTCGGTTTTCTGTCAGCGTGTGCGCTACTTCATCCTGAAACACAAACAGAAGGAAATCAGCGAAGTATTCCCCAGACCAGGGGTGCATTTCAAACACTAACAGAGCAATTATTTTCAACTACTCCGGGAATCCTTCCCATGACTTTGACAAAGGCTGTATCAAGGGTGACTACTCACCTTTGCTACAATAACTTCCTTCTTCAGAATTTTCATAGCGTAATACCGTCCAGTTGCTTTTTCTTTAACTAAAATGACCTTTCCAAAAGTTCCTTTTCCCAGTAGCTTAAGGTATTCAAACTCATTCATGGTCTGTTAACGATACAGATGAAGAAGAACTGAATTACATGATCTAACAAGAAGTGTATTATTCTCAGACCAGAATTTCTCATTCACGTGAGAATGCATCACATATGTCGCACATGTGGGTTTTTCAATCCTTTTGTTTAGTAGAATTCAAGAGCAGAAATGATTCTTCCACAAAAATGAATGCCAATGCACTCCCAAAGACAATCAATCAAACTATTCATAGAAAACCATAAACTTTCAATTACCTGAACACTCTTTTGCATGACTCAACACACAACTGTACAAGTAACACTGAACATATTAATCCATAGCCATTCTGACCTCTTGGCCAGTGCAGACATGCATTAAAAGGCACATGCTGCTCTGATCCCAGGGATGAAACCCACACCTTTTTCCTGATGTTTCCCACCTCTCTAGGACACCAGTTTTCTTGTGCTTCATTGAACAGCACCAAAAACCAGAGACAAGATGACTGCCTATAAAGTCTCTATCTACTCGCTCAATAGGACTTTTGAAAGGACTTTCCAGTACTTCATGCACTCTGAGCTGGACACACAGGAGAAACACCAACCAGATATTCCCATGGGGTCAAAACAACACACAAGTTTGCTGACAAACTTTAGAAAAATCAAGCTACTTTGGCTAAAGGTTTACTACAACATCCAGTCAATATAAAACACTTCTCACAGCATTAACCTGGATCATTCAACCTAGCAAACTTTACATCCATTCCATGGGGAGTCACTCAAAATATTCCAGCAAGAGGGAATGAGGAGAAAAAGAACAACAGAAAATATACAGAAAAGCACACATACACCTACCAACTCCTGGATTCCAGCCCTGTTCAGATAGAAACTCCAAGAAGAGCTAGGGTCTAGACAAGGTGATGGCCTTGTGTTTGGCCCTAAATAGCCCTTGGCCTTCATGGGCCTGCCCCTCTTCCAGGTGGGACTTGTGGTCATTTGGCCACTCAGCAGCTGGGCTAGGGGAGAATGGAGCACTGCCTCTGGTGTACCAGCGACTGACAGCTCTGCCAGGCTGGGATACAGCTCTAGGGGCACGTGGGGCAGTTCACTGTCTCACCAGGTCCCCTTCCCACACACACATGAATCCCAGAATTTCTTGAGACNGTCCCCCTCCCACACACACATGCCTCCCAGAATTTCTTGAGACATCACATCTTTCCAGTCTGACAACGACCCCATGCCTCAAGATGGGACCACAGTAATGGTACCTTTCCTCTTGTGGTCTAATCTAGCAGATAGAGCAGAAAGGAAAGAAGAGGAACATACACTGGAACTCATATAATGGGCAATTGCTATTCCAATAACCAAAACATAAATCTAGTTAATACCCCCTATGTAGTTCACTGCTCCTCACTCCCTCAGTCTCTAGAACTGCAGGTGAAGTGTGATGCAAATCAGGATGTGGGGGAAAAGTTCATGAACCATTCTTTCAGCCACAGTGCCCAAAGAGTCCAGCAGTCTGTGATTTCCTGTGTGTTCCTTCAGACAGCACTCCTGTGAGGTTCAGCATTCCTGACCATTACACAATTTTATACAATTATTTCTCATACTTGCTGGACCTGTAAAAGCTGGGCTCCAAAATAGCCTGGCAAGTTCAACTTCGAATTTCTCTATGCCATTTTCTTAGTGCAAACTAACTGTACTAGCTCCTTATCAAACTCTGTAAGGATCAAAAGGCTGTATTGCCTTTTGGAGTCCATTTTATAGGTCCAAGTACCAGCACAACCTAAACAAATATACATGTCCCAAAGTGCCACCATTATCCCTCCCACCAAGCAGATTTCAGGAGGATTACCAGAACCTGCACCCAGTTAAAGAGCAAGAGGTCAGTGGGTACCATGAGAAATAACATTCAATAAGATTTTACTACTACTAGTCTAAATGACTTCAGAGATGGGGTCCAATATGTAGCAACAATCCTGGTTATTCCAACCCCCTCAGCACATAATTTAGTCAAGGTCCTGAGCTTGGACCAAATACTTTCCAACTTTACCAGACTCTCCAGCAGTTCTCAAACCCCAAATCTTTTTTCTCTTAATCACTTATGCCTTTTTCATCTACAGCAGGAACTTCCCAGCTCCACTTCAGTTCCACTGTCAGCCCCTTTTCTCCCTCCTTCCAGGGCCACCAACAGCTCAATATCCCCTTCTTCCATCCAGTCATGCCTCACACATTACTTAACCATTACTGCACATGATTCCCTCAATACACTAATTTTATACTCTGCACTGAGGAGATAGGAAAAGGTACACAAACTTGTTTCCATCATCATAGGAAATCCTGTAGGTGAGCTCCCAAAACTATACTTGGGAGGAATCTTTCCCATTCACTATGACAACCAGAGGGAAAATATGAACATCTCAAAACATCGCAGCAACAAACTTATATAAACATATATGAACAGAAATATCTTAAAACACTTGATGCAGCAAAGGACATCAACACCTTTGTCCCAAAACCACTTCATCCTCTCATGGAACTTAGAATGAGAAAACTTGGTTGTGCTCAGACCTACTTCAAAGAGGGGAAACATCTACTTGGCAATCTTTTGTGTTCTCTGCTATAGAAAGTTTCACTGAATAATTAACAGTCTGTAAAAATAACCTTATAACACATCAAAAATGCAACCATCACTAATGAAACTTAAGTTATCTAGTACCTTAACAATACTGATGAGCATTCTTAGCACCATGTACCCTACTTGAGCTACTTATCAGCCATCCTGTTGAGACCTTTGCACTTTAGATGAAATAGTTTTCAATGGATCCACATATTCTGTTACATCCAATTTTGCAAATTTGGACTCCAGTCCAAAAGCCAACCAATAATATATATTTGTTCTATGTGTGTGATATTGGAGTGGTCCTTGGGGTAAAGGACACCACTCTATTTTCTTTCTTGCTCACCCCTTTGAAACCATACTTGCTACCACAACTGTTAGGTACAAGGTCCTGCTAGGATGGTTGACTAATCCAGGAACAAACAACTGTGCTGGCATACTGGGGACATTGTTCTGAAAATACAAAATGATAAATAAACCATTTAATATTTCATTTTAGATTTCAGATTTCATTGCAGCTTTATCTCTAAAAGATTTACTGTTTACTATACTGTCCAATACAGTCCCTCTGTGCTCCTCTTTGTCCAGGGTTTACTTTATTCACATAATTTAGATGACTCTAGCTGCAGATCTCACAACTGTGAGCACAATTCAAGTCATTTCCACTTCTGCTTAAAAAGCTTTCTTCAACTTCCAGACATACACCCAAGTCTTCTGGCTTGTCAGGATATACTTGAACACGCAGAGATATTACCAAGACCAAAACAACAAACTTGCACAATGACAGAAGTATTTTTCCCCAAGGTCATGGATTCTGCAGCAGTTCCATTCCCGGCCTCTAGTGGCAGGCAAGGCTCAATACCCACTGGTGCCAGGAGGAGGCAGTGTAGGAAGAGTTTGCAAAGCTTCATTGCAAATACAGGGACACTTCGAGGGTACTTGAATTCACCACTTTCTCCCACTTTTTGGAGATGGTGCAGAGACTTTTTTGTCTCAGTCTTGATCCTTACATTTTGCAATAAATAACAATAGCATTGGAGAAGCCCAATAGGGCACATACTGGAGTGGGGAGAGGAATGAGTTTCTCCCCTCCTACAGGTTTAAACTTTTCACACAATAGGTGGCCCCTCTTCAGAAAGCTGTATTTCACTCCCTATCAGGGAAATTTTCATTCTCAAGTTTTATTTTCTTTAGGACAATTACTAATTTTCCCTTGCAAATCAACTGATTCTGTTGGAATTATATAACAAAAATAACCAAATTGGTTGCAGAGTGCGATATCACCGTGGGCTCTGCCTCTTGATAGCAGGGCTTAGGGTGGGCAGTGAGGGTTGGCTTTGCTGAATCAAAACCCTCCTCCAAGGAGAGGAGGGAGATGACATCAGGTTCAGGGGAGTCCTACCTCCTCATTTTTTATCGATGAGTGGAGTTTATGGTTTGGGGAGGGGTTTGGCTTTGTTGAATCAAACTCCTCAAAATGCTGAGGGAGTTGAAATCACCTTGGGGAGGCCCAACTCCTTCCCTAGGGTGGAAGAACCTGGTCCATCCTCCACACCTTCCTCAACGGTGTTAATTTGCAACTCTAAAGCTCCTTGGTTCCACACAAAGTTGTTTAACAGGTTTCTCAGGTTTGGGGCTAGTTGCTTTTGGGCTGTTAATTCTCACTCCGCCCTGAGGCCAGCTATTGTTTCAGCCTCCAAGGCAATTTGCAAGTTCATCAGCTCTTTCTCTGGCCCTTCCAACACGTGCTTCTTTATCTTTCTGGGCAGACATTAAACACTCCGAAGTGGAACCCTTACCAGGTGGCTTTTTCCCTTCTTTTGACAAAGTTCCAATATTCTCCACAAGTGTGTGCATTTTCTGCCAGTTTTTCTCAGACCACATGTCTTTGTCTGATCAAGCTTCTACACCTGGGATTCCATGACCTTTCTGCTACAAAACACTAGATTTGACCAAAAACTACCCTCTTATTCTGAATTGGATGCACAGGAGAAACACCAACCAAATACTCTCATGAGGTCAAAACAACACATAAGTTTGCTGACAAACTTTAGAATAATCAAGCTACTTTGGCTAGAGGTTTACTACAACATCCAGTCAATATAAAACACTTCTCACAGCATTAACCTGGACCATTCAACCTAGCAAACTTTACACCCATTCCATGGGAAGTCACTCAAAATATTCCAGCAAGAGGGAATGAGGAGAAAAAGAACAACAGAAAATATACAGAAAAGCACACATATACCTACCAACTCCTGGATTCCAGCCCTGTTCAGATAGAAACTCCAAGAAGAGCTAGGGTCTAGACAAGGTGATGGCCTTGTGTTTGGCCCTAAATAGCCCTTGGCCTTCATGGGCCCTTCTTCCAGGTGGGCTAGGGGAGAATGGAGCACTGCCTCTGGTGTGCCAGCAACTGGCAGCTCTGCCAGGCTGGGATACAGCTCTAGGGGCACGTGGGGCAGTTCACTGTCTCACCAGGGCCCAACTGTCCCCTTCACCCTCACACATGCATCCCAAAATTTCTTGAGACATCACATCTTTCCAGTCTCTGACACTGCCTCACAGATCAGCCATTTGCTCTTATTTGTTTCATGGTGGGGAAAACACTGGAGGAATCAGAGGCTGAGCATCTATACCATCAGATCAATGACCACTGCCAAATGGCACCAACAGGACTTAAACAACCAAAGGCTGCTGCAGCCTCAGTCTGGGAAAAATTTAAAATGCCTCCAAGAGAAAACTTTTCCATATTCTTCCCTAGAGCTGGCTGAGGAGATTTTCTGCTAAACTCCTCAATAGAGTTGATGCCAGGACACCAGTATTCATTTTGGTTATCCTCACTAACATGTCCAGGAAGAGACAGTTACTGTTTCAGAAGACTGTATCCATTTGATGAATGAGTTGGTTCCTGCATTTCTAGGAAGGACTTCTCAGCAGGAGCAGAATCTGTTCAGCCAAAGACCCAGAAGCCTACTGGCAAGCTCGGACTCAGAGTGGCATGAAAGTACCCACCCACATCACTCTGAAAGCACTGACATGACACAAGGGTAACACACAAGCTTAGTGAAGACATTGGTGAATGGCTATCTTTTTACAGAAAAACTTCACTGTTTTTTCCAAAACCGAAACAAACTTATGAAGTGGGTGAGGATAACAATGGTGAGATGAAGACACAAGGAAATGCCCACCTAAAATCCATAGACAATGCATTTGCATGGGGAAAGTTTCTATCAATTCCCCTCTTGCAGGAACAGGTGGGAACACTTTGGAAAACAGAAATATGAAAAGAACACAATGGAGTAGAAAGAAATAAAGAGAAGTTGAAGACAAATACCTAAAAGGGCTCAATAGGGCAAAGATCTCTGGCACATACTCCTGCCATGGCAGGCCATTCCCTAGCTGGCCCTCTGCATTCAAACTGTGTAGTGCCCAATGCAAAACCCCAAGGTGTAGGAGCACTACGGACAGACACTGCAATGGCTGGCCAGAGTTAGCCTAAACCCTTAATCCAGAGCAATTAAATCCATGGACCTACCCTAAATCCTGCAAATCCACCTGAATACATTTGCACCAGCCTACAAGGGGTTGAGATTCACAAGGTGCAGCCAGAGCTTTGGTTTCAGTCTCTGTATCATAGGAAAATAGGCAAACCAAACCCACACCTGGGCTGGCCTTGAAAGCCATCCATTAAGGGCACATGAACTCAGAATTCTGGCAGACTCAGACAGGTTCTGCTTAGCTGAGACAATTGTTTCCTCCAGAAGCTGCATCTACACCCAATCATGTAATTGTCAAGAGAACAGACATGGCTTGATGGCTATTTCTTGTCAATATTTGAGAAGACCTAAGAACCAGTCATTCCTGCTATATCCACTTACCACTTTGTGTTTTGGCTTTGTCATAGAAACTTCCATTTCTTCGGCACCTGAATTATCACTGGGAGAGCCAGATCTAAAATCCATCATCTCTTCCTCTTGCTTCTTGAGGCTGTCTGCTACTGTCTGGATGGCTTTTGTCCATTCTTCCCTGGCAAAATATAGGCAAAGATATTAATTACTTGTGGCTTTAGATTACCATCTGCCATGGCAAAGATCATCAAGGAATGCAGAGCGACTAATACCCTCTGATGAATCAATGGAAGATATAATGAATTATGTGCATTTTCAAGCACTGTAAAATGCATTTTTAAAATCTCTATTAATTGTACTAGAAAGAAGAGACAACTGAAGTCCTCCCAGTCTGGATATACAGACTTTTTCAATGCAAGGCTTTTTGGGTAACAGAATTTCTAATGGGAATTCAATTAATAGCTCAGGATATGACCTGGTGATACAGAGATTTACATAACCAAAACAGACTTGCCAAAACCAAAAAGCAAAAGGCTTACGTGAAGCACAAAGCAATTAAAGACAGCTTCTACATTTCTATGGTGCACTGAAACACACATGCAACTCCTGAGGACACTATGGCACCTCTTCACACAGGAATCCCAAATTTTAGTGGCTGTAGTGGCAAGGGATGTTCTTAGAGAAGGTATTAAAACTCAGGACGCTTAGGTTATTCTTCTGTTGTAAAGATGATTACATTAGTACAGCAACTGCTGCATAAACTTTAGCAGAATGTCAGCAAAAGCAGTGACATTTCATCTTAGGCACAGGTCTTGGTTACAATAAAGTTTCCACAGCTGTTTCAGCAATCCGTGCTCTGACAGTGACCCCTTCAACTCCCACGGAGACCACTTCCACTCCAGTGTCCTTTGGGAGATTTCACACCTTTGGAAGCTACTGAAGTGAAAGTTCTTGGCCTTCACTCAATTTCACTGTAAGTTTACTGAACATAAAGAATACAACTCATAAGGGCTTCCAGGGTCTTGGGACAGGCTTTAAAGACACACACACACAGAGGCTGAAGACACATGCAGTGGACTATGTGAACTTAACATGTTTACTGTCTTTTGTATATGCAGGGAACAGGATGTGATTGTTTCGTTGGTATTTTCTAGGGACTGGTTAAATTCTTCTAAGGACATCCTAGGTAAAATATTTTGTCACTACAGCAGGATCAGCAGCAGCCAATGCTGAACAACTCTGCACAATCTGCAGTGCAGCTGTGTCATCCATATCAATATCCAATTTTTCATTGGTCCTATGAAGTTGGTTTTTTAAAAAAAATCATATCTGAACATGTGAATTTGGGTTTATAATGGCTACAAGAGGCAGATCTTTCCCCAGAGGAAGCAAAGTTCATAGGAAAAAGTATTCAACACAAGATTTCAATAAAAACTGCACCAGTTCTTTCCTGCCTTGTATGTTTTTTATTTTGGATTTTGCCAGAATTGCGCTCAATCCATCCAGCCCCATCTGGGGCAGCAAAGTAATGCCAAACATTCAGAACATTCTGCCTAAACTCCCAGCACAGACTGCTCTATTCACCAGCACTAACACATTCCCTTATTTACTAGTCATATTTTTATATTCAAAATTATTACAAAAAGAACTTCTTCTTCTGCACTTTTCTCTCTCCATTCCTTTCAAAAATTCAAACATTTGTTCTAAAGGCATATAGAAAGCTAAAGGAATATTGACCTTCATATCTCTTTTGTTACTGACTCGGTTGAGATCTCAGCCCTCCTGAAGTGAGTATCTTTGATTTCTGAGAGAACAGAATTTCACCCTCAGCTTTTATGTCTCAAGAGTACACAACAGAGGTGACTAACACTCTGAGCCCTGAAGTGTCACAAAGCTGACTTAATTGGCTAGGAGGGAACAAAACAAGACTGAAATACAATCTTCCCCCAAGTGGAAACTGCTATTCACTCCCTTTAGGGTCACTGACCACGAAGTCCCTAAAAGAAACAAGGACCAATTTCTTTTTCTTTGCTTTTAATTTGACTTAACCTTCTTCTGATCATTGTAACAGAATCCAAAGGAAAAATAAAGAGCATGCGAAGTGCATGCAAAGGCTATGAAAGAAATAAGTGAGTAACACTGGGCAGAACTTACTGGTCTGCAAAATAAACATGTGCTACTATCATATCCAGGGAGGACCAGAGTTTTAAGATACCCACTCCCCTAGGGCAATGACACTGGAATAATTTAAGTTCAGTTTCTGAAGAGCAAGTAAATATTTAAATACTCAGTAGTTGTATTATAGCTGTGCTGGAAAACTGCTCTCTCTGGAGGTAAGAGATCAATTCTCCAATGATGAGAGCACAGGATGTAGCTCTTAGCTTTGTTTCCTGAAAGATGAAACAGAAATCTGCACCTGCAGCAGATAACTATCACCTTTATTATCTAATTTGCATAAAACATTAGCAATCAGCAATGATACAACTAACTTTTCCTTTAGAAACAGAGTGTCTAAACAGACTTTAAAAGGTCACTATTTTGATACAACTCAACTCTGCCTGAGTCTCTATTTCACTTGCGCTCATCCTTCTAGAAACTCCCAGGTCAGAAACCCTTCATTTTACGTACCACAACATTTCCAGTGAGAAATGAACCTTACATTTCCAGAAATTACTACCTGTGTGCTGGTACACACCTGCACCTGTCCGTTTTGGATACCCAACCTAGCAACAATTCCCTTACAAACACTGCTCAAAATCCACTCTCTGAAACCTTCCTTTTGGATTGATTGCTTTTATACTAGAAAACACACTAAAACTGAGGCACTCAAAAATTATTTGTCGCTTTTCAGTCCAGATGTACATCATCTGATAAATAAGAGCTTCAGCAGAGGACTCACTATTAATGCTGAACACTTGCATCTGCTTTTGCAAGGAGTTTATGCATTAAATATGAATGAAACATACCGCTCCTCTGGAGTCTCCACATGAAATGTTCTTTCAATTACTGTGGTCCACTGGAGGCATCTAATGATAAATGTGTTTGGTTTAGGTCGCTCTGTCTTCATCAGCTGGCACTCTACCACAATCAAGGAAGAAAGAGTCATGGTACATAAGCAGGTTTAAATAATCATTTGTCTTTATTCTTATCTAGCAAACTGTTGCAATTAATCAGCCATAGAAATCTCTGTAAGTACTTCTTTAGGAGACTCGAGACAATTTACTGTGTTGATGAAACCAATAAATAGCTTGGGAGATAGCCATCTAAGCAGCTCCAAAATCAAATTCTGCTTTGAAAGACTCCACATTTGGTCTGCCCATAGAGGTAAGCAGAAATGTGATGTGATAACAGAGAAGCCATTCAGACTCAGGCCCCATACTCTAAAGGTCATCCAGAGCACAGCACATGGCCACAGTCATTTGATAATGCAGCAATTACATATACTGAAACTGAAGTCAAGCCCCCACACCCCCCCCTATTGGCTTTCCCACATAAAACCCCATCCATGTGTTCCAGGGAGCTGCAAGAGAATGTCTGATCATTTGGCAGCGACCAGATGAAGATCAGACTCAGCATTTCCAGTCCTCAAACACTAGAGGGAACATCAAACTGCAAAGGCACCCCCTGAGAAGACCCCATTCCAAAAGCCTTTGGGAGAGCTGCTGCAGTTGGATGCTGCAGGGACACGCAGCGAGCGGCTTCCATCACTGCCAGGGTTTAAACACACCCTAAAAAAGCTACAGAAGTACAGCTACATGCTAAGCCACTACCTTCCTTCATCTAAATGTTCTGTTGGGATCTAAGTGGTATTTATTTTAATTTTTAAATCATATCTACTACTTTAAGCTTCTTAGGATGTTACTAGTATCTATCCTTCAAATTTGGGCCAGAAAATGCTCCTGATAAAGCGTACACTTTAGCTGTACTAAGAGATCTGAAAAACAAAAGAAAATCAATGAAATAACGACACAGGAGACAAATCACCACAGTTTTTAGATAAACATTAATAGAAAAGCTAATTAATTAAACAGATCTGGTAGAGGAAAGTAAAATTAAAAAACCAAGCGAGCAGGGGAAAAAAACCAACTGTGCAAGTTTTTTTCTTGCATCAAACTCTTTTCCTTGCAGTTAATGAAACCACAAGCTTGCTGCTATTTGGTCTTCAGTTTCTAAATCGACTTCTAAATAAATAAAAAGGCACAATGAAGACAAGAAGAAATGTCTGTTTACTGCTACAGCTATGAACTTCCTCCACCATCAGCAATGTGCAAGTGGAAGACAGAATCCACCAGAATAACAGTACACATTACTATGGCTACACTGGTACCATTAGGTTAATTTCATTATTGTGTAAATTTAGAATGCTCAGTTTTAAGTTCAAGCTCTTAATTAGCACCAAGATAAAATATTTACTCGCAGTGTTTTTGGGCTCTGTATTTTTGGCAATATATTTCATGCCTCATTTGCTGCTGGAATTATAAGCTTTTCAATTAGTAACTCTGCATTTTTCATGACAAGAAAATATAATTTTTCTTTAATAGCATGCTGAGGTTATACTGCGTCCTACTAAAGCACTCCAATTAGATAAGAGAAAGTTTATTAATGAGTCATGCAAAGGCTTTAGTGCAATAAACGACACTCCTTCATCCAGATTAAACAACTTCCATGCAGCAATGCAGCCACGCTGGATTTGGCCTTCCAGCCACCTCTGTCCTCTCACAGAACTGCAACGAAAGCCAAACACAACTGCCCTGTAAGCCTGGTGCTGATAAATTCTGCTCCAAAGATCTCACTCCTGCTCCCAGACCTCCCACCTCCATTTAGTTGCCCTTCTTTTTTTGTTGTTTGTTTGTTCTGCCTCCCATTTTTATCTGCTTAACATGATTAGATTAAGGCTGGGGTTGTCCTCTAGGAGCCTGCACAATGCAGCCCTAAAACACCAAATCTGGCTGAATACTCTAAGAACAACATCAGGCTATTTCCTAACCTTGTGCTAATCCAGAGCTGTTCTCCCATACTTATTCTAAAGTACAACATTATAAAAAATAAACAGAGAGGTTTTGCTTAGCTTTTAAAAACACTTTAGAATCACATTCTGAAGTAGCTGCATAGATATTTGAACTAGCCATGGACACCACATTTAACCATTTAATTTCAGCATGATAAACCACACAAGGCTTTTCCTGCCACAGACAGGGACCAATTAAATGTCACTCTTCCCCTAAATCAGTACTGACCATTGATATTTGTTAAGTTTGCTGATCCAGCAATCTTCAAGGCATACAGCAAGACGAATAATAGAGATTTGTCAGTTAATAACCACTATAATTCAAGAACGTCACCCAGAATTGTTTAGTTTAGTGAACAATATGCTGTCTAATTACCCTGCTCAATCATAACAGCACATATCAAGAAATACAGAAGGCTTTACTTTTAAATTGCTTAACCAAAGTGCCGTACCATATAGGTTCTAGAAGTTTGAAACTACCACTTATTTCTCACCATATATGTCAATCACATAGATTTTATCAATGAAGCAATTCAACAGTAGTTTTTTTCTTACTTCCAGACCAAACTGTGCTTTTCACTGTAGTTGAAAAATTAGAGAAGCACCAAATCCACACTCTCTAATCATGTACTGCAACATGCACCACTCCAACAGAGCACAGATAGAGACGCTGTGTAGTATTAGGTCTGTTTTATGGCATGTTTGGGGGTTCTGCTATAAAAACATTCAATTTCAAATAGGGGCTGAGGGTTGCTTACCCACTTCGAAGGAAGTTTTTCCTGTGAAACAGGCCAACGTAAGTATTCCCCATTTGCAACAGAGTAAGTACTGTAACAGCAGCCTGTTAAAAATTATTTAAATTGCTCCAAAGTACCTCTTGATTCTTTCCTGGTGTTTGGTCTTTTAAAGTAAGTAGGACAGAGAAATTGTTCCTAACAGGAATAGACACCAAGGCATTCAAATGTAAATTACCATTTTGTATTTGAAAGACACTTAGTATTATCCCAGTGACTTTCTAAAATGTCACAATATTTGCTTTCCCAGCACTTAAGCTAAGAGGCAGATTACTTTCGATGAAAGTGTCAAAGTCTGCTCCCTATATAATGACATCACACTTAAAACAATAATGTCAAGGAAGAATTATTCCTATTCCTGCTTTGGTTTCTCTAAGGAAGGGTATGGAGAAATAGATAAAAGAAAACAGGAGAAAAAAAGGAAAATAAAATTATGAAGAAATAAAACTTTTTATGAAGAAGGAAGACAAACAGGAATATTATGTTCAAGTGTTTGCTTTCTGCTAGCACCACTGGATAGGTTTAACTCTGAACTGTTCAGCATGGCAGATGTGAGGGGCCAGGAGCACCAAGTTACAGACCTGCACAAAGGTGGCTCTTGGTAACAGCAGACAAAAAATCCAACCACTAATCTGGCCATCCTGTGTCCTCTGAAAAATGCCTGACTGCAGACACAGTCCTGTCCCAAAAGAAGCTCTCAGTATTGTTGAGTAATTATGTTTTCAGCAGTACAACAAAACCACCACAGTCCATCTTCCTTTTTGACAGCTGGGAGAAATAATCCCTTTCTAACAGGAAGAGCTTCTCTCTCCATGTGGTTTTTCACAATATACTGCTTTTCTCAGCTATATGGTTTTAAAGGCTTATAATCTAATAGGGAGACAAACATGATAATCTGAGATTACAATCAGTATGAAGGCTACTTATCTCACAGATTTACAACTCAGGCTCTATTGGTTATTCATCTGTAGGAGCTCTGGAGCAGAACTTGTAGCTACAGACATTTTTATTCCTTTTACCTTATTAGTGGTAAAGAACACAAACAGAAACAGAACCAAAAAATTTCAGTTAAACACTCAGAGACCATGTTTCCTGAGTGTTACCTTGAGTTCTTTTGTATTTGTTTTCTGTTCATTTGTTGGGTTTTGGGTTTTTTTAAAATAAATCATCAATCGATTAATTCCAGAGAAAATGAACTCCTCAAACACAGCAAACATTGGTATATGGCTATTTTAAAAGGAAAATTAGGCAGAGTAAAACTTATTTTAAATAAATAGTAAGCCTCTCTTTAGCTAGAGGGGCTTAGAAACAAGTTTTCAAAAATGTATGATCAAAACCCTCACAGACCAAAAACAAAAGTTTAGTGCAAGAGAAAGAAGAGACTGTCAAGTACATGGAAATCACACACTATTTATTGCTACTTTCTTCATACCCGTTAAAGACACGTGACCATTAATTGCTATCTTCTGTCATAGCTTTCTCATCAATTATTTTCCACTTCTCATGCACTGAGAAAATCAGTCAATATGAATTTTACCATATAAGTAAAAAAATTCCACTTTTAAAGAAACCCTTCTTCTACTTGCAAAGATAAAAAAGCCTGCTTTTTTGTACAGCAGAAGTGAGTAAAGATTTTAATCAGAAACATGGGATCATTTCCAAAGAACAGACTGACAGAGACAGCCTGCCATCTCATTAAAAAAAAATCTGGTTCACTAATTAACAAAAAAAGTCAGGGCTATCATGGTCTCTTGGAGGAAAAGACAACAGAAGGATTAATTTTTACAAAATATTTAATCTACATTGCTCCCACCTTTCACTGGCAGGAGGCTTCTACAGGTCTGTGCTCTAGCCTGAGCCTTCCTCCACAGACAGCTCAAATTCATTCACACTAACTCAACATGTTAAACTAAATGAAAGGATCGGGCAAGCAGGTTTAAAGGGAGAGCCTGTGGTGAAAAATACATCCAAAAATAATCCCTGGTTAGAGCCTGGTGCTGATAACACCAAGTCTGTGGGTTCAATTCCCATACAGGCCATTTACTTGAAGAGTTGGACTTGATCATCCTTGTGGGTCCTGTCCTCCTCAGACTATTCTGTCAATCTGTGAAAGTGTGGAGGACACCCAGAAGGGACAGAAGTGCTGACAGCACTGCCTGCTACTGCCTACATGAGAAATTAAATCCTGGTGGGGAAACAGCTGCTTCTGTGCACCCAAGTCCACAATAATGACTTCTAGCAAGGAGGCCTCACTCTAATCTTCAAGGCCTTCCTGACCTGCCACCAGGCAAGAGTCACTGCTAGGGACATCCTCCCACCCAGCCCACGATGCCTCTTACAGGGACTACACCTCATCTATAGGCATGTGCTGTGTCCTGCCTGACAATGCTCCGATGCCATGGTAACAAACTTGTTTATCTGTAAATGCTGAGACTGATGGGCTCAATCTGCCAAAAAGAACCATATTCCTGTTGTGAAAACTGATTTAAGTTAACTCATTTTAAAGGCAACTTGGACAAAGAAAAGGCAATGGACACATTTTTACTCCTTAGCACTGAGCTGCCCAAGTAATGCAGTTAACAGCAGGAGGATGGAAGTGTCCTCCAGAAAGTGCATTTGTTAAAAGCCTCTGGCTATAGACCAAGTACTGAATTAATTTATGAATTAATGGCTTTCTGCTGCTTTGCTTTACCTTCTTGATCTGTAAGACAATACCAGTCTAAAGAGGAAAGTACCATGTCATTACTTAAATGAAAACACTACGACAATTCTGTCTCTCATTTGAGACAAAAAGCCCCAAAGCACTCTTGAAATCCTGCACAGAGATAGCAGGCAACAGCATGTCCATTGTTTATTCCCATCATCACTCAGAACAGGTATATGCTACTGCTGGAGGTAAAATAATGAGCATTTCCATTAATTCCTATGCTGCCCAGCCCTCTTCCAGGAACAGGGTGTTTCAAAATAAATACCTTCTTAATAATTAGCTACAAAGATGAATCCCCTGTATTCTGAGCTACCTTGTAATGAAGAGGGAAAGCCCCTATCCTCCTCTCTGCAGAGCTTTGCTTCCAGTAGTCACCAGGATCATGGAACAGATCATTGTTAATAACAGGTGCCACAATGATCTATTTTTAAGTGGTGAAACGAGACACAGGCAGATCATGAGACAGGAAAGATTAAGAGCAGGAGAAAATAAAAGCTGGAAGTATACAGTGAAAGGTTAAAAACATGAGCAAGAAAAGGAAATTATCTGCAGAGTCTTCTAGCACATCCCGTGCTGCAGCACCTGAGCAAAGTCGGAAATGTCTGCATAATATAGAGTGCAGAGGTTAGGAGATGTTATTTCTAAAGCCTTTTGATGGCTTTGATAGAAGAATTATGGGTTTGTGTTCAAAATTAAGAGAATTCAAGTGTGCTTCAGTAAAACATGTGCTCACTCTGCATTCTCTTATGCTAACAATTTAATAACTCTGACCTATGTCAATGCCACCAGAATCCAGTCCTGGTGGCAGAAATGCTTCTGCTGTACCTCCTTGCCAAGTACATGCATCTGGGTGAATTTCCACTTTAAAGCTATTTTCTGACTAACACACATACAAAATATTAACAAATAAACCCATTTTATTCAATAACCAGAAACGGTAAATTACTAGAAAACTTAAAAAAAAAAAGAAAAATAAGCAGAGCATCAAACCTCCACATTATAATCACTTCTGAGAAACACAGCGGGATTTATCAGCTCAAATAAACACATTTGGTGTTTACATAGATCACTCTGGTCAGAAGCAGCTTACCAGCTAAGTTACAAGAAGACATCAACCCCTAAACTGGACAAGGGAGCAGCTCAAAACACTTACGAGCTACTGAGAAGTTATTTAAAGGTGATTCCCGCTGGTCAACATCCTGTGGCCGTTCCTTGTAGCCTATGAAGGTGCCATCATTCTTCAACAGAAAATACCGTGGCCTCCATGTTTTGATGTATTCTCCTGGAAAGAGAGGATGGGCAAAGGGAAACAACATCAGAAAACACCCCAAAATACTGACACACCAATAATTTCTGTTAATATTGGAACTATATGTCATCCTGACAGCAGCAGTTTTAAGAACATTCAGTTCAGTCTGATACAAACAGTGGAAAAATACAGGCACTGAGTCACATACTGATAGCAATGTTAGCCATAAAAATGGGACTTCATAAAAGGTAAACAGCTATGTTTTGTTCTTCCATCTACTTCAATTTCCATTCAAATTCTGCAACATCTGCCTCAAATGCATTTTAAATTTTAAAAAAATCAGAGCAGATGTCCTATGTATTATTTTTGCTATTGTCATTTTTCATACTGACAAGTGGAGAAATTTTTTTCATTTACATTTTGCAGCGCAAGTATTTTAAACAACAATGGGTAATTTACTAATTAGTCAACTGCTTTATCAAACCAACAGTCACTTTCAGACCATAAGAAGATAATTCTCTGCTTATGTTACATAACATCACTCACTTCTCTCACAACGTCTCAAGCATGAAACACAAGATGATATATCACAATATAAAGGGGAAAACACTGGATGATGCATAGCCACCACAAAGTCGAAAACAAACATCTACTCTGAAAGATATGCCACCTTTCTTTGTCTGAGGAAACACCCATTGCTCACACCATGCCACTGCTCATCTGAGTAACTTCCACAGGTAACACCTGTGTGACTGAGTTACAGCCACATTCAAAATGTACAGCAGCAGAATAAGAAGAAAAGAGTTAATCAAAACCTGTTATTTACTGGATTTGCCAAGCTGGTCTTCAGGGAAGGAAGACCAAAGTTCCCATCGATGGCTCTTCTGGATGACTGTCAGTATGCTTCAGTTTTTTGCTTATTGACTAGATCACTATTTTCTGATGCAGTCTCTAGAGAACTAGAAAATAGCTTTTCATGGTGCCAAGCTGTCCCTATAAGTCCTACAAGGTCCTGCAGTAATGATTCTACAACCGAGTCACAAAAATCTCATTCAAGGTGTTACCCTAAACATAGTACTGGCCACACTTTTCCAATTTGGCTCACCCCAACAACTGATTTAAAAATTTTAAAAGCACATGGTCAACTACAAAACACCCACAGCCATGCATCAACCATACCCTCCTCCCTTCTCTATGGTTTCTCACTGGTTTGTTTAACAATGGGAGAAGATGAGGGAGCACACTAGGAGCTGAACTCCTTCCCAGCCTGCCACAGCAGGACCATGCCCGTGCACCCTGTA
The DNA here is from genome assembly GCA_013399455.1 of Anthoscopus minutus. Classification (NCBI taxonomy): domain Eukaryota; kingdom Metazoa; phylum Chordata; class Aves; order Passeriformes; family Paridae; genus Anthoscopus; species Anthoscopus minutus. The sequence goes on from VWYI01011782.1 coordinate 41,853, forward strand.
ATGCAGCCCTGCAGTGGCTGGTGCCCAGTGCCCACAGGTTCACCTGCTGGCAAGCTCTTCAAACAACCAAGAACAGTGAGAGAAGCCTCACCAGATTTATTTGCTCTGGCAACCTTCTGCTGCTCTCCTGCTCTCCCAGGCTCCTCTTGTACTTTCCTGCTGCTCAGCTTTCCTCTGCTAGTGATTTCCAGAGAAGTGCACCTTGCCCCAGGAACTCCCTTGCAGCAACTTTGTCTCCTTCCTCTCCCCACAGACCTCCTCTCCGTCTGTGGTGCAGTTTCAACCTGCTTCAGGCAGCAGCTGTGTCACTTCTCCATTCACACTCATCTTTCTCCCCACTGCACACAGAAGCAGAAGCAACCCCGACACCCACACAACACAGACATGGGTGTGCACAACCCCTACCAGATGCTTTGACCTCTTTAGTCTTCACTGGAATTTCAATTTCCTAATCTAAAGCAAAAAACTACGAGTTACTGAACTGTTAGAGTCACACAGAGCCACCTTTGCAGTGGCCATGTCTGCAGAAAACATCCATTTTAACTGATGAAACAGGTATAGGGTAAGAAAGAGGAGATGAAAAGGAGCACAAACCTTCCCATTGTTTCTTTTAGAGATGGCTGTTACAACTCTAAATGTTCCACCAACCTATAAAGCATTTATGAAAGTGTCACCATTGTGCTGGAAATTTCAGGAGAACTCACCTGTCATGGTTTAACATTTATAGGCAAGGAGGTAAAGGTAGAAGGTTTTGTTGTCATCATCTTTTTAATTCTGACCTTAATGAAATGCTGAAAACTTTCTGGGATCAGCAGGAGATTATGAAGCCTTTCACATTTACATTATCAGTCCAACTCGGCCCAGATCAGTGAGATTACTCCAATCTCATTACTATTACACCACAGATGTGACTACAGGGATGAGAAGATACGTGACACACTCAGCACAGCTCCTGACTAGAGGTTTGCCAGGTAAGCAGGTTGGGGAAGTGGCTGCCCAGACTATCAGGATTTTGGAACATGCTGCTACATACCTGACTCTTTGGTATTTTCTTCTCTTGCATAAAGCACACCCAGGAGACCTAATGACCAGCACCTACCCCTCATCATATCTTCACTTAGGAATAAATCCAGATTGCATGGGACAAAAAGTATCTGAACAGGGACATGACTGAGAGTTTCTACTTCCCTTACTCCCTAATTTATGCTACACATCTTCCCCACTGGCATTTACAGAAAGGACATTAAGTTTTTATAGATTCTAAAATTATTATCTGGTTATTTACAGTGAAGTATACATAATTTTAAACAGAATTACACTGTACTATCACAGGAGACTTTCTCTGAGATTAGATGCTTATGTTTGGCTCTCATACTTTCTTACAGCTTTATCCCACCGATCTGTTTCTCTTTTAGAAACACATCCTCTAACAGGATTAATCACACAGTCTTTAAAATGGTGCATTCCATACATATATAGCATCCTCCTCCACACTCACTGCTTCTGTGTGAAAAATCAAGGATTTCATTACCATCAATCTTTCTGCAGGGATCATTCTACTTGGATCTTCCTTTAAGCACTGCTTTAGCTGGTTATGGGTCCTGATCCACCTTTTTAATTTGCAAGTAAGTGGTACGATTTTATTTAAAATTTTCTCCACATGTCTGGAAATTAATTCTTAATTACGAATACTGTAATACAACAATTCAACCTATTATCGATTATTGCTCTTGCCAAGGAGAGTATGAGACACAGTATAGCATCTGTGGTACAAATTTTTATTATATAACACACTGAGACTGTCCTTCTGCATCCTGCAAAAAAGTGGCAAGACACTGACTGGTGTGTGACTTCCCAAAGAGATCATCTCCAAGTATAATTTTACATTCAAGCCTGAGCAAGCTATCATTCCTCTGCAGAAGCTCAGACACACAGATTCACCAACAGTCATCAAAGAGCTGTACGAAGTGTATATTCTTAAGAAACAAGTTCATATTTTTAGGATTAGCTAAAAGACTATAAATGGTCTACAGCCCACGAGCACCACAACAAAAGGTGACAGCAGATCTGAGTACTGGAGGCAGAAAAGGGAGTTTGTCAATACGGACAAAATAATAATTATGTGGAACTGCTGGGACAAAGCTGTCTGAAAACATCAACACCTTTTCCTTCCTCCGATATATTCAGCAAGCTGTCATGCCTCAAGAGTGAACTGAGCTGTTTCAATTTTTGCCCTGTATTCTTTGTTCCTGTTGCGGTTTTGTTTTTAAGAATCACAAGAAGAAGTTTGTTGAAGTCACTAATATTAGCGGTTATGTAGTCACACTAGAAAGAATCGTACCGAGTACAGTAAATGCAAGCATGTGTGGCAAATTCTATCAGACAACACTAAAAAAAAAAATAATGATCCACCATGGAAAAGTGAACAATTTACAAAGCAAAACATTTTTTCCTCTGTGATTCATTGCTTGTGTAATGCCCTGGCAGAGCCTTCTTTGTTTTCAGTAACAGAATGCTAACACTGCAGAGACAGGAAAGCAAAAGCATGGGTTATAAATCCTACATATAAAATCCTGGAACCAAACAGACTCCTCTGTAGCTTGCTAGCTTTATTATTTAAAATCTTTATGTACCATTCTGTTTACTCCAAGCAATTTCCAAATTGCAAAGATTCCCAAGCTGTATATATCTGGAAACATACACAAAGATTGTTATAGAATGATTTCCCTTTATTGCCTTGTGTCTGCCCCCACACACTGCACATTAAAATACTTAACACACACTCAGAAAGTAAATCCATCTCATGCCAGAAAAGCTTTTTTGCTCTAACACATACTGCAAAGCACACTTATGCCTGAGTATTTCAGAAAAAGTTAAACACAAAACTCCTCTGGTTCATGAAAAGTTAATTCTACTGAGGATTTACAATAATGCAGGGTTAGATTATTTTCCTCTCCTCCCCACAACAGTATCTCACCGAATCTGGAGCTGTCTACCACTGATAGAGTGTCTAACATCAGAAACAGCTGCCACTCCCTGGGAAGCTCACGGGGTAAGTGGAGAATAATGAGCAGCAAGCACCAGCAGAACAAAAGAAAATCCATCTTTATTTACCAACTGCTGCATGCTTGTTGCTGCATCAAGCTCATTCAAAGCCAACACCACACCCTTTAATTCAGAACAGACTATATTTAAAAAGCATCTACTTTTTTTTTTTAATCAACTCATACATACCAATGATTTGAAAAAAGAAAATCATTAGGTTAACCAAGTCAGCATCCAATGCTACACTTGATATTTACAAAAGCACCCGACCTACTATTAACTTTCTCATGGCCCAAAGTAACCAAGTAACAAGCCCAGAAGCACCGACTGAAGACAAAGTCTCAGTTATATGAAATGCAGTCAAGTGGCTACCACAAATCTACCAATAAATAATGCATTAAACTTTCTGCTCTGAGCATCAGAAGTAGCACCTTTAATTGCATTTAAGCGTAACACTCAAAAAATTAGAGCTATTGAGTTATGAAAGCCTTCTCTACATTCCCACACGCTCTGATGATGTAGGCACTCCCTGCTTGTAGAGCCCCAGTTCCTGTCCGAGGGAACACGAAAGTTATGCCAATCGCAGAGCTAATGTGCCACCCATCAAAGGCAGAGTGACTCATTTCTGAGCCTCAATGGCCATGAGAAGTGGTCTGCATCCTGTCCGCCTAATAAGGGCTCGGAAAACAGATGCCAATTTCCTTAAAGAAGTGAAGCTTTCAGGAGCTGCCATCTCGTTCCTGCTGAGGAGTGGGATGAGGATTTAGTTTTAGTTCCTACCGCTTGAGTAAATTGAGTAAGTGTCCACTTGCTTCAAAACCAGCTGCAATCAAAACAGATTTGGAAAAAGAAAGCAGGGCTTGAAAACTTGTCTCTGCATTTCTAAAGCACTCAGAAGCAAACCCTTTCCAAGTGCAGGGAGCTAATTCTGGATCTTAACGACCTGACACCAAACAATTAAGTCTAGGGTGACCCGAATGAAAACTCTCAGCTCAAACATTTTGTTTTTTATAAAAATAGTTGCACAGACACCCACCAGGCTGGTGCACCACTCTTTGCTCCCCTTAGCAAATTGTTAGAACAAGATATTTAAACACAGTAAATTTTCGGTAGCTCGGGGAAATCAAAAAGAAAGGGAAAAAAAAAAAAAAAAGAGGTTATGTTAATGTCTTTCCCAACACGCTGGCGGAGAGAGGAGGACCTCTGGTTTGTCTGCCTATTCAGAGGCGCAGCAAAGGGGCCGGTTCTTTGATGATTTTTTTTGGGGCCCCTCTCTGGATGCCTCCTCGGCCACCGCCTCCAGCGTACAGCTGCAGAGGCGCTCCCTGTGCCTGGAATCTCAATGAGGCGGCTGGGCCTGCCGGCAGGGCTGCTCCCGGCAGGGAGGTCACCCGCAGCCCAGGGCCTCCGCGCCAGGCCAGCGCTGCGCCAACAGCTCGGCTCCGCTGTGCACGGCCAACACTGCCCGGCCTGGCCACCGTGCCAGCCCACCACTGCACAGCTCAGCTCCTCCGTGCCTGGCATGGCCCTGCCGTGGGGTCCCACAGTCCCAAAGGGCTGATTCGGGACACGGCAAATCGGTTCCCCACTTTCTTCCCTTGCGGGCAGTGAGGCAGCCGTGGGGTGCATGGCCGTGACTGACGTGACTGCCAACAGGTTCAGGAGCAGTGCCACCTCCTCCTCCTCGGTTTCAGCTTTTCTAAACCTCCTGCCGTTTCTCAGGCTCAGAGAGAGTTGCAATACAGGGCACCTGCTTCATTATCATATCTTGGGGGAACAGGGAGGGAGGGAAGGAGGGAGGGAGGTGGGCACTGGAGGTGGGGCGGAGGGTGAAGGATGAGCTGTCTGGCCTTCGAGCGACAAAGGGAGCAGTGGGAGGACAACTCCTGGTCACCCCACATCTGCAAATTAACTTCAGAAAGCAGCACACAGCCTTGGCTTAGGGCTTCCCACAAAGCTACGTAGAAAAGCAAACGTACTGGAAGCTGCCCTTGTCTTGTTACACAACAGCACAGGTGGGAAACACCTAAATAAGGCAATGGGTGCTCTGATTCACAAAGCTGGCCATGGGAGAGATGAGAACCCAGATTACAGAGAAAAAAAACCAGATTCTCACCCAATACTTGCTCTGTGCAGCGGATGGACAACTACCACGTTCTCAGATTCCATCTCTGCCAAAGGATTTGAGATCACCAGCCAACACCACCACTGCAGAAGATGACACCTTTGTATTTTTTACCACTATATTTCAACGGTATAGTTAGGTAAAACTGAAACATGGAGGTTTATACTTCTTTTTTTTTTGCTGAATTTCAGTTTAGAAGGTCAAAAATGTTGCCATATTGCTTACAGCAATCAATTTAAGCAATACCAGATATTCCCAAAGGAGCAAAAGAGAATTAATCAGCATGTAAAAAACTCCTTACTCCTACCTTTGGCACAGCTTAGTCAGGCTAGTCCTAACCTACAGCTGTGTCCAGTGGGAGAAGATGTAAATGAAATTTCATTAAAAACAGCAGTTTTAAGGATAGCAACATAAATTACAGGAAAATATAAAGTGATTTCTTAAGCTATACTGAAAACAATCTCAGAGGAAATTGCATCTTCACAACCTCATGGTGTGAACAAAAGGACTTAAAACTACTATGAGGTGTCCAACACGATTAGAGAAATCTTTTTTTCAATAAACTTGCAAGCAGCTATAGGATTTTAACAAAACAAAACACTCCTGTAACAGAAAGTGCCATCACGTATTTCTCTGCTTTTGAGAGGTACTCAACTCTCTCCCATTTTTATAAATAAATAAAAATGACAGAGGAGGTGTCAGATTCACTGAACTGAATTAGGCATACTTAGAACAATTATTTCTCCCCAAGTAATTTTTACCTTGACACTATGAGGAAAAATAGCACAAGTAGCTAACAAGGCACTTAAGCTATTAAGCCTCTGCAAGTTTTTAAATATCTTCCCTTAGAGGAAAGTGGTAGCTACAACTATTCCTCAAGCTCCATCTGAATACAGTCAATATTTCTGCAAATCAGGCTCTTAAATACACCCCATGTACTTATAAAAAGTGTGACTTAGTCCTCCAAAGATTTTATGTCTACTACAAATACAAAGAAAAATAAAAACTAAACCAGAAACACCAAACACACCACACCCTGGTGTATTTGAACAATGATGGGCTTTTCTAGACAGCACCTCAAAAGCTGATTCAATTGTTTTACCTTTTTGCCCAAGAATCTTTAGGCATGACTTTTGTCCTTATCTGAACACATACCTCATTGGAGTATCGCAAACTCAGTTTTGTTCTTCAGTAAATCCTATCTAGACACTGGCAGTGTCCGAGGGGACAAAGCAAAAGAACACACAGAAACCAAAGCTTTTCCAGAACAACCTGAGACTGAAATCACGGTTTTTTAATTTGTACTCCTCAAGCGACCTAAACACAGGCGATGTTCATAGGGGATCTAATTAATTGATTAAAAATTATTTTACGTCCCTTCCCTTACTTTGGCCCATTAAAAAAAGATTAGGTGAGTCAAAGACTTGGGCAAGTTATGATGCATTTATTTGCTTTACGAACATTAAACCAGGAAAGTATCCAGCAGAGGTTCCTCATTAAAATCCCCCAGTTGGTGAGGCTGAGAGATGACCTGGTAGCCTGGGGAGTGGGAGTCCATGGGAAAGCAAGAGCAGGGGAGGGAAAAAGCAGAACACAGTCATGAAGATTACAGAAAACATCCACATTGAGGATGTTTTCATCCACCACTCCTTGAGTCCCTGGCTTGCTCTTCTAGGCTCCCATTACCACATCATTGTGTCATTCACAAAGTGAATCAAAACCTCAGGGAATTGTGAAGAAATGGAGGGAAAAAAGGCTAAAGGACATTAGGGGAGATTTATGGAAATCACCATTTCTAAAATAGATATGAACCAACTTCAGAGGCAGACTGAAAAGGGGGAAAAAAAGCTCTCTTTGTAAAAACTAAACTGCAGAACACGGATTTTAATAAATAAGCAATTTATGAGAAGTAAGAAATTAACACACTGTATTGTTATCCTTTACCTTCTGGGTTTGAGTCCTAATTTTCAACATAAAGGCACAGAGTTGCTTACAGTCACTTACAATAAAAGCTCTGCCAGTAATTGTATGATCATGCTGTGCATCAGGAAATTTCTTAAGAGTGACAAGAAAATAAAATCAATGTAGAATTTTAAACATGTTTATACAAACTGATAAGTATTCCATAGAAAGATGAATGAAAACTAAGTTAAGCAAACATTTCAATGGAAAAAATAAAAAGCAACATTAAAAAAGATGGGGTGTCTTTACAGGGCTGGGGCTAATTTGGATTCCCCTTCTTCATTTTGTCACTAGCAAGTCTACAAAACCTTGGAGGAACACAAGGAGACCATGTTAGTTCTAATGAAAAGTTTCATTTATCTTGAGGTATTTAATGGCCATCAATGGAAAAATTAGGAGCACTTCCCAGAAAGCAAGTTCTAATATTTGTTATCATGGCAACCTCCTGGTTACGTCTCCAAATTCAGTATTCCACAGATAAGCTTTACTGAGTCACTACCCCAAACTCAGCAAAGAAAATCTCCAGGTAACAGGAGTGCTGCCTCACTTTGGAGGAATTTCGCAAAGTAACTTAATTGCATGCTGAGAATTTATTAATGCAACTTCACCACTGAGTAGTGTAAGAGCAGAACAGCCACTGAATCTCTGGTGCTAAGCTTAGCCGAGTAACACAGGCAAAAGGAACTCTGCCAAGGATTTCTGAGCCTTGGACTAAGGTGTGTCATCACTGCAGAGCAGAGCACAATCCACACTGCTGCCTGAACAGGGTCACAAGCTCAGACACACTATTACAACTAATTTATTTTTCTAATAGACAGTAACAATGTTGAGTCTTAATATAATCAAACAGCAAAATTCTTGCTGGGTTTCAGTGGTACCACAATTTAGCCCTATGACATTGAAACATGTCTAAAATACAATTAAAACACATACATATAATCACAGCTATTTTTTAATGCCAAAGTTATCCATTATATTAAGTTCATTATACTTCTCTGTAACAGCTCCAGGAGAGATGCATTTCAGTCACATGAAGATCTAACACAAGGACAAATGAAATAAAGACCAACGTGAAAGAAGACACAATAAAGACCCACCTATCTTGATACTGCTACCATAAATTACTTTCCTTGTTGCCAAAAGCATCTTGCTATACTAAATTCACTTTTAATTTTAAAAATAGCATAAAAAATTAACAGTATATCCCGCTGTGTATATTCCACACAGAAGTCAGAAGCAGATGGACACAGAAGATAGGAGCTTGAATCAGAGTTTCCAGTCTGTGGTGCCTCTTACTCTTGTTTTGGAAAGACATGGCAAAAATTCCAATCTTTTCTATTCAAACTGTTCCTATAAGCAGTGGAAAAACAAACAGCACCCTCAGCCTGCCCTAAACTCACACCAGTTTCTGTGGGCATCAAATCTGGCACTTGCCTCACTGGATCTTCTGAGGTCAGGGACTGCTACATCGGCCCCACCTTTCCTCCACACCTGGTTTTCCAAGCACAGCACACCACACAACTGATCCTCACCACACACATTCTTTCATTACCTGAATCCTGAAAGCCCCATCCCATAACTGAGCACAGTCCTCTCTCTGTAGTTCCATCTTCCCACTGTCACTAGGATGTCCTCAAAGCACAGAAGCAAAAACAAACTCCAAAACACATTCATTGCCTAACCGCATTACATCTACCCATAGAACTTGCAACAACTACAACAGCTTTCCAGGAAAGTCAGACTGACATATTTTGAGAATATCAGAAAACCATAAATAAAGCTCAAATAAAGTTTTAAACTCATGTGACAGTTTTTTGCTTTTTCTTGTTTATATATACATATATAAACACCTGGGGTAACATTCCTGAAGACCATCTGGGGCTACACTTGTCCCTCAGGGACTCCTGGCAAGGAAGGTACAGACACACGTACAGAAAAGCTTCCATGCAAGCACTGCTTGCTCAGCTTTACAGCATTTCCTGCCACTGGTACCTGAGCTGGTGTTTCCAGCTCATGTGGCAGCTGCTGGGGGCTCCTCTGCTGCTCCAGGGGTCAAAACAAGCAAGGCCACCCTGCAAACCTTGCTGCTGCCAGGAGGAGACAAAGGGACAAGCTGGGTGTCTGACAGGCAGAAGGGAAGGCGCTGAATGGGCTGAGAAGTGCAGGTTGTGCCCAGCCCATGGGGACAGTATGCTCCCCACTTAATACCTTGTTCTTGACATGCAGCCAAATCCATCAAGTTGAAATATCAAAGCTATATCCTTTAGATACACACAGACACGTAGGTATGTTCCAGAGAGCTAATGTGTAGCCTGGCTGTGAGAAGTATCACTGCACTAACCCTGCTCCTTTCACAGGCACAGCCAACACTCACATGAAAACATTCCAGTGTCACACTGGCCACCAAGACCGTACCACTCTCTGGTCTGGGGAAGCTATATGGTTTATATTATTCCCCTATTAATGCTTTTGCACATTTATTTCCCCATTCCCTGTGAGAAAACCTTTTTAACTTCAGGATTAAACCCTCAGTATCAAACTAAAGAGACAAAAATGTTTCCAAAAAGCAGTCACTGAACACTTGCAATTTTCATTTATCCACTGCACACTAAATGAACCTTAGTTATGGGCATAAATATTGCAAATTACAGTTTTTTAAATGAAGACACATTTGGCTGTAGAAATTGGACAGTACAGGTAAAGCCTTCTTTAAAAAAATGAAAAAAAGAAAAAGGAGAACAAAGGATCCAAATGAAAATGACTGTCCTAGTATTATATTTGGTGGTAAAATTGTACCTTAACTACAAGATTAACTAAGCACAAGTCCACTACTGTATCACTATCACTGGTTTGAGAGAATGTTTTTCTATATGCTTTTCTTCCCCTCATCAGAGAATCCAAATTTCCTAGTTTAATCATTTTCCCATTTCTAAAAGAAACAGAATCCTTTATAAGCAATGAAGACATCTAGTTATTTAATCGCAAGTGCAGTACAAGATTAAAATGGTTTCAAAAAATTAATCCTTTATGATAAAGCCTCCCAACGAACACTGAATCAACAGGTTCCAAATTTCAGGTATAAAATCTGATTGAAACTGCTGCTCTGCAAAACAACCACATGCTCCTGCCTGTCCTTACTGAAAAGGCAGTCTAAATTGCTACTTCCATAAACAAATATATCCAATATTAACAGGAGTTCTACGAAAAATTCTTGATGGCCTGCAAAGACTGTTGTACTTAACCCAAAGGTAAAATATACAGTAATTTATCACATAGAAATCAACTGCTCTGCAGATATGCATATAAACAGGTTCTTGTTTCATGCTGCAGTTGGAATTTCTACCATATTTCGGGTGGTGGCAATTAAACGGCTTCGTTTGCAATCCTCTGTTCTTTGTAACTAATTCCAAACTGCATGCAGGATGGAAAGAACAGTGGTTGTGGCATTTCATCAGGTATGCTTCCATGTCTTAATCTTCAAAAAGGAAATTGTAAACAGTAAGCTGGAAAAAGGATGATGATAATGACAATGAAAAAGCAAGAAAGATAGGGGTGAGGGAAATAAAGGGAAATTTTTGAAAATGGAATTTAGTATTATAAACATCAATGCCTTTTAGATGAAGAACCATCCATATTCCTCCTTTCTTTGTATGGAGTTTCATAACATTCTCTCCAAGTTACCAATTTTGAGAAAATTACTGGATAAACACTTGTGTTAACCCAGCTACATGGCTCAGTGCCAAATGTAATGCCAAACTTCCCAGTTGCAAAACGAGCTGTTTTTACACACCAAAGTAACCACGCAGCAGGCCTGCCGAGCCTGAAGACAGCTGACAGAGATGACTGTTGCTGTCCCCCCATTGCACCGACATCCATCCAAATACCAACATCTGCTGTGCTACAATTTACTTTTTACACAACATTTAGCAAAACAGTGCCTCTGACTGCAACATCATTAAGGAAGTAACAACAAATAAATCGCAAAGTCCCATCAGACAATTGTAAAATTAAAGCATAGTTTGCCTTGCATACACTGAGCTTTAGTTCAGATGTGTTGGACTTCAGAAATAATAAGCATTAGGAAGTGTTTTCTTTTATTAAACATACAGCACAAAATTCTGTAAACCATGACAAGTGTAATCCATCATTACAGTGTAAATTACAGTTCTGAGGATATTGACTTGACTCAATTGGCAGAGAAGCAGATGCCTGCGAGGCAGCACGGCCTGCCCAGGACCATCGCAGCAGCCCAGACTCCTAACAGGATTACACCGTGCCTGGGAGCGTAAGCTCAAAATTCAGGGCCCACTCCTTTCCAAACACTAAGAGTGCATATTTGTGCTTGCAAAGTAAGGAATTAACATTCCTAGAAACTCAAGTGCCCTTTGCTTTAAAGGCAGGACTTGAGCATGGGGGCCAAGGCAATCAGACACCACCACACAGAGGGGGCTCTGGTAGTGAGCCCTGTTACGAATTCACAGCATGGAGATTCAAACCAGGATTTGGGCTCCTGAGTGCAAGCCAGGTCTCGTGAGTGGTTCAACTGTACTGCCCAACATATTTTAGACCACAAAAGACCCTACATGATCAGGGTCTTCCCATCAGCTGTCCTTGATACCTGCATCACTCAGAGCGCAAGTCAAACTGGGGCTGCACTGCCACACAGCTCAGGCTTTTATTGGCACACAGGCAAAAGAGGAGGAAGAACAAAGAATTTTGATCTTTAACATTGTGACCAATTTGCAAAACCAACACTTTCTTCCTCCTGTCCTGCAGCAATTCTATGAATGCAAGAATAAGGGGGAAAAAAAAAGGAAAATTTCTCACTTTCTTTTGAAAAACAGATATTGAAACGAATAACTTAATGAAAAAACAACTTGAATTTTATTAGGCAACAATTAAAGGGTTTTTCCTCAATCTTTCTGCTCCACATCACTCTCTTTAACATCTTTAATAAAAAAATTGCTGGAGTTACAGAAAGCAACACTTTTTTGTTGAAACAATCAGTCCCTCTACATCTCCAGACAACGTGCCTCAGGTACAACATATACCCAACACTCAGCTCAAGATACAAGAACTTGGCAGGCTGTATTTCAAAGCAGTTTCACCAAAACAATACTGTTTCTCTTAAATCCTTATCAGTTTAATAGTGGAAGACAATAATATTTCAGATAACACAGATAGCTTTTTGGTAAATTTAGTGGACATTCTTTATCCAATCCAAAAATTGCCAATGTATACAGCCAGATTAACAGAAATGCTACTTCACTTTAATTCATGCTAAAGGCAAGGGGTTAATACTTCTGAAGGTTTTAGCCAGTGTTGATCTGTGTTAGACTATGTATATATGCATGCACAGACACACAAATACATATANCTATGCAAAGAACAGCCTGTGTCCAGATCCTCTCCCAGGCAGGGTTTTAGAGGACAGACTCCTCTGTGCTAGCTACTACGTGTTTGCACAACACAAGTCAAGGTCCAATTGGAAACTTATCTGAAGAGTTGCTCCTGCACAGACTTTAAGTTCTGAACCTCTGAGTTCAGAACTGAAACACTGTTTGTTTGTCCATTTATCCCCTGGCACGGTTGGCTTTTTGTCAGACAGATGTATGCCACATGCAAGTCATTTCCCAACCTCTCTGCTCCACCTCCCTCCACATACTCTGCACACACTCTGACCCCTCAGCAAATGTTGTAAGAGAGGAGGAAGTGTTTCTGACAGTTTGCATACTCTTCACAACAATTTTATGCCAGAGTATAAATGTTTTCTCCTGCCCTCCAGCCCTACTTGTAAGGAAACAAAGCAAAACAAACACCACTTCCCAAACAACTGAATGCCCTAAACCTAGCAGCAGGAAAGGAAAGGAAAGGGGAGGGAAGGGGTGGAGAGGAAAGGACAGAGAGGATGGATTACACTAAAGTTATTTTTGTCCTGTTCAAGTGGATGGGCAGAGACAACTAAATATAGAATTTATCAAGGCAGGTGAACAAGAAAGATGACATGAGCCCCATATTCCAAGGAACAAGCAGTAAATGAAATATACTTCTACCTCCTGGCCCAAAAAGCTACCAAAACCAAATTCATCAGCATGAGCAAGATTCCACTGAACAAATACTCAGCTCACTGCCTCCTTCCCTTCAGACATGTCACAACGTACATATTAAGCAGATAGGTTTCCTGTCTCTTACCTGTGTGTAATACACATAAACAAGACTATCAAGTCCACATAAAGTGGAAAGAGCTTTAAAAACTCTGTACTCACTCTGGTCAGAAATTCTTTAGAAGAAAGTATGCTTGCATGTACAGCTGGGTAATAAAGCTTCGCTTGAAATCAAACATTAAGGAATGTTATGTTGTCAGTGGCAACAGAAAGGATGTGGTTTCTATGAAATTTAACCAGTTATGTCAGGGACAATTGCTTTCTTCTGGTCACACTGCAGTCCAGAGCTTGCTCAGAGTAACTGCTAAAGTAGTCTGGACTTCACAAGTGAAAATCCATTCATACATATTTTTAACTCCTTCCAGGGTGGGGGTTAGTCAGTGAAATGCCCTGGGCGGCTGGTGCCAGAAGCACACAATTCATTCAGGAACTGTGAGCAGGCCAGGCTGGAGAACAGGCAGCAAGACTCACTCAGGCTCTTGGGCTCAGACCCTGCAGTCAAGGACCCAAACAATCACATTCAGAAGGGCGTTAAGGGCTTTCCCTGCTGGCACACAGAAGTGAGCAAGGAAACCTTCAGAGGGAAGACATGGCACCAGTCAAGCCATGACTTCGGTGGAAGCTACACTCACATCAGTGCCATTATCTACCACTGGGCTCAAAGAACAGAAAGCTTTAATGTGGAACATTTCCCTTCTTCCATCTGTGCTCCCAGTTACCACAGTATCCAAGAGCCCCACAGCTTGAGCTGCATTTGTCCTCACAACATCCCCATGAGGTAAGGAAGTGCTGTTATCACCACTTTACAGACAGGGAACTGGGGCACAGAGAGAGAAAAATAACCCTGTCAGAGGTGATTGTATAAGGAGGAAGTTTGTGAAAGAGCAGGGGAAGACTGGCTTTGATTCTCAACTCCAGGACAGTACCTTCATGCATTAGACATCTCTTCAGCCCCTAAATGCTCTGCATTCAATTTGACTGACCTACCAAGCTCCCCATGGCCACAAGGAATGGGTAATGGATGTGCCTTTTAGCAACATCACTTCCAGGCCAAGAAATATGGAAAAGGGTATCACACATAAGGGCTGTTTGCACTCAGAAGTCCAAACCTGACCAAGGAAAACAATTTCCAAAATAACCACCACTATCCTGGTATTGTGAGAAAAGGAAGGAAGATGCATCAAGTTTTCAAAGCAGAAAATTAAAAACATCCACGGCAGATTCTAAGTATAATTTTAAAATAATTAGTGAAAGTTTAACAGGAAGCTGGTATTAGACATACATCCTTCAAGAATCTCCCTGTTCTAGAGAGTTTAGGTTATACAACAATAAGAATTTTTTTAAAAAGTCCCTTTGGTACTACAGCTATCTCATTTCATACTCAGATCCAAACACAGATCTAATGTAGTTTCTTACAGAGACCTTGGCTCCAGACTTCACATAACAATATTGTCTCAGATAAAACAAATTCCAGAGGCTGCACACTGCTCAAGGTTTCCCATTCCTGGCTGAGCCAGGCTTCAACCCTGCCCTCAAGGGCTCTCTTTTCTAAGTGAAACAGCACATCAGGACCAAAATTTACCCTTGTCCTTTGGGATTCTAGTTGCAACCATCCAGAGAGCCTGTTATGAAATAATCTACAATTTAAGGGCATTCATAAAGCAGCATTTAATTTCAACACTTTGAGGTGACTATTACCCTGGAACAAACAGCAGAGATCCAGCACACTATGGATCACTGGGTTCATCAAATCCAACTCCAAAAGGTGACTGCTCATCTCAGTCGCCAAAAAAAGGCAAGACTGCTATGAAACCATCACACACAGGCATGGACGAGTGACACAGTCACTACACTGGGTAAAAGGAAGAAATTTGTAACTTAAGGGTAGCTGAGGATACCGTATCAGCCATGATGCACTGCCAGGGCATCTCCCTATCCATAGACTATTCTGTCAATTGCTGCTGATAAACAGGACCTCATGGTCCAGGCTTCAACTTTTACAACAGGCTGTTTCTGTAAACTCCAGCCACCAGAAACAAAACATGCATCTGAAGCACACCTCCTCTGCCACAGAGTCTGAAGGTGCTGCAGTCAACCTCTGCCACAGTCTGAAGGAACAGTAGCCAAGCAGCTTTTTCTGAAAGCAGCACCATCAACTAACGCAGCACCATCAACTAATTCAACTTCTATCTATTCTATTCTAGCGATAAAATACAAGTCCTACTTGAAGGTGACCAGAAAGAACAGAGCTAGCTCCACCACACATCCTGCTACTCCCATATTTCTCCCCTTTCTTTTATATCAGGACTATAAAAAAGTGAAGAAGAAAGGCTGGGATGAAGTTAGAAAGATTTCTACTTTCTGACAGCAAGTCTCACAGCAAAAAGAGTCAAATAAACAAATCAAAGTAAAACTTCCAACAGCTTCACAAGCTACACAGCCATTTTAGTAAACTAGTCATTCTAGCAGTTAAAGCAAAAAGTAACTTCTGGGTTCAGACCCGTAACATAAAAAGTAGTAAATAAGCAAAGTTTGTTTATTATTCAAAGTTTTGAACGTTTCCCTTGAAAAATCCTAACTTCCGTATTTGAACAGACCAGCCAACAAAAATGAAAAGGCCTGTTGACAACTGAGGAACTTCTATTTATTTTCTGTTTGATGGCCATCACAAGGAATATGAAAAATAAAGCCAAACACATGTACAAATGTAGTTGTTATTCTCCTTCAAAATCAAGGCGGGCTTTGCATGAGATTCCAAATATCCCAGTATTAAATCTGTCAAGAACCACAGACTACTTTATGTTAAAAAGAGCCATTTGAGGTGATCTGGTCTAATCACCCTTCCCAAAGTGGGGCCACTCATAATGCTGTAAGAGAATTCCTAACACTAATAGTGCATGTAGGTAATTCAGAATTAAAAAACAAACACAAGACACAGAACAAATGTAGTTTTATCAAATTGTAATTTTCAAATCAAATTTGAGGAATAAAATCTCAAGCCTGCTTAGCCACGTGCCCTCATTTTTACCTCCTTACCTCCAATAACTGGTCTGAGCATTTTAACAGTCAACAGAAGAATGAGTATCAATACATTCTTTGTGTGTTCTGGGCATAAAAAGGAGAAATGAATCCACTGTTCCTCCATGGTTTATTTCACCACATGAATGATGAGAGAAAAAGCACAGGATTGTAGATGGTCACGAAGGTATGCATGGCCCCTGAAGCATGAACATGTATCTACAACCACACATCCTGTTGTGTGCCGTTCCATTTCTAAAATAATGCCTGAAAAGAGGAAAGTCTCCAGAAACATGAGGTTTTGCCATAAGCACACCCACTCTATTCACAGGAATAAACAAACCTCTCCAAGAAACCAGTAAGAGCTGTTGTAAAGTAGCCCATTCTTTGTAGCCTGGAGCAGCTCTCGAGAAGAAAGCTTTCCTATGGCCATAAGAAAAGTTTCTTAATATGTGAAGAGAACTTCATATATATCCATTTTTTTTGCATAATCCTACCAGTAACATGTCAGAGGATTAATACAAAACAAACCCAAACCCCAATCCTTAAAAGCATATAAAACTTATTACAGAGTATCTGAATTTTTTCCCCCTTTTTAGATGCAGCTTTTCTGCAACATAATGATTTGTATTACTGCAGTAGACAGCAACTTCATATACACATCTGGATCTGAGCCACCTGCTGTACACATGGAACAATGAGACAGACCTTGTTCTGTGGAGTTGACTGTCACAGGACAGAGACAATGGAAAGCCAGACAGACACACACAAAAAGAGGGACCGATACTGGGCATTGCTGGGAACAGCAGTCTCAGTACACACACATTACAAGTTCATTGGGGCCTTTTATAAGCAGCACAAGGAGCCAGAGCTTTTGAAGAGGATAATAAAGCAGCACTGCAGCTGTTTACAGGGACCATTTCCCAAGTGTGAAAGGGTAGCACAAGAGAAAGCATGTAAGTGCTTGCTTGCCTCTACGTTGTAGTCACAGTATAGACACATGCTATGCTAACGGGAGGCAGAAGTTAACATCTTAATAGCAAATTAGAGATGGTAAAAATAGGTATGAAAAGCAAAAGCAGCTGGTTTTGTAGCTCAATGCAACAGAGGAACTAGTGGTAGAGACAAAGCAGCAGCCTCAAGAACGAGCTCTGCCCTGCTCAGAGCAGCACTCTGAATGGGACATGGTTACATGCCAAGCATACAAAGATGCAAGATGATTCAAGATGATGCAAACCTTAGAAAAGTATATTGCTCCCCTCCATGTTTTACTTTTGTTTTCAATTTTCAATAATAACAGTACAGTTCAACCACTACAGGAA
This sequence comes from Anthoscopus minutus, assembly GCA_013399455.1. Taxonomy (NCBI): domain Eukaryota; kingdom Metazoa; phylum Chordata; class Aves; order Passeriformes; family Paridae; genus Anthoscopus; species Anthoscopus minutus. The sequence continues at coordinate 59,489 of VWYI01011782.1, forward strand.
CTTTGAAAAAAATCAACTTTGAAGATTTAAAAAGATTCTGCAGCTGATCTGCTTAGAACTGATGTAGAGCTGAGACAAGTCACTATTTTTCAAAAAGAAATCTGGCCACCTGCTGCTGTAAGCAGAGAAGGCAGGATACATGTAGAATCATGCTTTCTCTGAAATTACAACCAATATTACCCAGGAAACACAGACTGGGAAAAATATGCATTAATTCCAAATGGTGCAGTGTGCTGAAATGAACGGTACATGGCTGGCTAGCAGTCCTTGTTCTGTTTTCATCAGTTTGTTCATCTTAAAATCATTTTATGTTATTCCCAATGAACAGTCTTCTACATACTTTAGACCTGTGCCTTCTGTTCAAGTCAGAGGATAGGTATTGGTAAGACCGGGGCATCATAAAACCTCAGACATTAACAAAAATAAAATTACATGAGTTATTACGGAAGGATGAAACACCTACAGAACAAAAAGCTCCTAATGCAGCAAGAACAGCACATTCTAACCCAATAAAAGCAATCACCAAGTCTAGTCACAGAGCACACTAGAATCAGATCAGTCTATGCCAATTACAAGGTGTAAGTTTTAAGCAACTGCTCTTAATGCAGCTGAGCCACCATGGACGAAGGAAAGACACTGCTCCACTGCATCTATCTTTAGCAGGGCTGTCCCACTGTGTTCAAAATGTGAGGTCACATTTGGCTGCCACATCTTTGCAACCCCACTGCATAAAGGGTGAGAATTAATTTGTAAAAGCAACAGTCTGGAGGAAAAATGCCTCATTTTACCTGAATGCGCTGAATCTGTAACAAGCTGACAGTCAGGGAACACACAGAACCCTTTAAAAACACACAGCATCATTTATTACACTGGGACAGTACTTGGTGTTGCACAATCCAAGCTTTTGTTTCAAGCAAGAAAATGTTTTCTAAATATTTTGTCACCATGACAGTCTAGCCTTGGACTCCAATTCTGCCCTTGGTTACTCCAGAAAACCCCTGTGAAGTCAATGGAGTTGCACAGCTTGTCACTGCACCCCAGGCTGCCAGGAAGGCTCACCTGGCAAGGCAGCTACAGCATCCCCTTGGGCCTGTGCACTCTGCAGAGCTCTTTCTGCCTGCCATAAATTAAGATCTGTGTGAAAAAACAACATATGTAAGAGGAAGAGAGGTTTGCAACTATGAAGAACCAAACATCTTCCCAACAGGTTCAGCTTTAACCCAGACAAAACCTACTCCCAAAATGGCAGAATGAAAAATTTTAAATACAGTGAGAAAATGAGGCATAGAAAACATCCCAACTACAAGGGCCTGTTCAAAGTAATAACATGTCTTTCAGGGACATTAATTTGGAAACTAAATCTGAGCAGATACAGCCCAAGTCCACAGCACAGCCCCAAGAGGAGCAGCGGAGCATTTCCGTATGACTCAGGAAGCCCAACAAACACTTCTGCAGAACAAGATCAACAGGGTGTTGCAGCAGCATATATACAGCAGCAGTGTCATGTGAACAGGCAGTTTAGTTTGTGAAATGAATGTTTGCACTGTCAATCAAAAAACCAACTTCCAAAAAAACTCAAACCCCCCCCCCCCACCAAAAAAGCACCCAAAAAACTAAAACTAGAAACATCCTCTATTCCACATTTACAAGCTTCCAACATAAAAACATAGCAAGGGAAGGAAGTACTTCAGCAGCCAAAATTTACAAATTCTTACCATAACTTTGGCACAGTAAACTCTTCTAGTGTCACAAAGGCCTATTCTTTAGGGGGCTTGGTTGCCTTTTTTTTTCAGAAGGACTAATCCACATGTGAAGGCTATTAAAGAACACACAAAATGCCAAAAGAAGCATAAACACGCACATTTCATCTGTGTCTGTTTTCCCAGTTATATCTGTTTCTCCTTACACAGACACCTAAGAAAAGCCTGGAGGCAGGTATTCTGACTTTCTCGTTTTTTTCGACGAATCCTGGTGAGCTTTTTCTTCTCCCAAAATGACAATGCTGCTTTATTTTAATTCATTCAAATCAGTGAGAGAGATTCACCCTCTTGAGCTGCACTCAAGCAGTCAGGCTTCAGGAATGTAACAAAGAATGAAGATTTTAATACAGAGGTTTTGCTTGTTAGTTTGACTAGAAAAGAAATTCCTCACAGTAACCTTATAATTGTTTGAGAGGCATCTTACTAGAAACTCAAAAAAAAATGCTTAAACTCTAAGTTACACTTGACATTTCTGCACAGCAAAACAAATTCAAGCTCTGAAAGTCAGCATTTTTTTCCTCTTCTTATCTGAAGCTACATAAAAGCCCTAATATATATTTGAAAGAAATATAACAGAAAATTCTGCCTGATCTAAGTACATAGAGCTAAATTTATCCTTCAGTTTCCAAAACACCACTTGGAGATTGGGCATTTAGAGTTCTATTCATTGGCTAGAAAAAAGCCAAATGGTACATTTTAAAAAAGTGACTTTGAAATATTGTTATGAGAACAGGGACAAGCTATGTAAACCCTAAAATTCTGTGGGTCTTTGTATTCACAATTATTGTCACAAACTAAAAGGCTCATATTCCCTACTAAGCAAACATTTACAATTAAATCCATTCTGTACAAAGCATTTGCATTTTGAGATAGAACAGTCAGTTGTTCAGCTGCTGTGATTTAGATGGATTGGTTCATTATTGCTGCAGCTCGTTTTCAGCTACACTGTATAACAAAGGGGTGCCAATGCAGTCGTGAATGGCTTTAAAGCTAAGTATGCTGCTATTCTTCCATGATGATGTAATTTAACCATCTTCCCATCTCTCAGATCAAGATATCTTGACTTTACAGGCTAAACTTCAGCAGAAACAACAGAAACAAGCTGTCACAAAAGTGTTCAATAGGCATTATAGCAATACTACAAGTCAGCTGGAGTTTGTTGCCAGCAAGTTTGCAGTGGTTTTCCACTGCAACAAATGAAAATGCAATTTTCCCCTAGTTCTTATTTAGAATAAATGCATTTCTTATGCAAGTGATAAGGCAACTTTGACTTCTACATCGGGAGATTAATCAGTTACATACCTTTCAAATGTTCCTGATATAGTGAAAACATACCTGCATCAGAAAAGAAGACCAGATTTATAACTATCCCTGATGCAAAGAAAATTTCAAACTGAAGAAGTCAAATAGTGCCCTACTCTTACACTGTCTAAAACACATCAAAGACAGTATTAAAGTCACTGATTTCATTCTTTAAGTGGGATTAAAGAGAGAGTGACTTCTTACACAGATAGTGACAGGACAACTGAGAATGGTTTCAAACAAAGAGAAAAGATTTTGGTTAGATTAGGTCAGAAATTCCTCAGGCTTAAGGTGGTAAGATGCTAGAACAAGCTGCCCAAAGAAGATGTGAATATCCCATCCCTAGAAATGCTCAAGACCAGTTTGGATGCAGCTTTGAGCAACCTGGTCTAGTGCAAGGTGTCCCTGTCCATGGCAGGGGGTTCAACTACATGATCTCAAAGGTCCATTCCAACTCAATCCATTCTGTGATTTAAGCAGATAAACCATTATTTTGGTAATAACAAAAAGGCAGGACTTCTTTTTAAAAAAGATAATGGAAAAAAACCCACAATGACCTAAAGTGTGGTCTTCTCAATACACTGCCCGAGCAACACGAAGAGCACTTCCCATAGAATGACTTGATCAGTCAATTTGTAGTGGCACAGGACTCATATCCTCTGCCCAGAAATCAAAGTCCACCTAGAAAACAACTTCCAAATCCTACAACCAGCACTGTCACCACAGATAATCACAACTGGATTCCAGACTGCTCCATGCATAAACTTCCAGTAGAATAATAAACATTTAATACAGCTAAACCTATGCAATTGAAAATTTGAATCTTCAATTATTCCTTGGTGTTCCCAAATTTTCATTCTACTTAATGAGCATAGGAAGGAGGCAAGGAGATTACATGAGCGAAGTTAAATAATAGAACAAGACAAAGAAAAATCTACATTACAAAGGAAACACTTTCAGTTAGTTATATGATTGGTATTTATAGATTGTTTATTAACCACAGACAGGCACGGGGATATGTATGACATGTAAAAACACCAGTCCAGACAATCCATGCCTGGAAGCCCCTGAAAAGCAACCAGCAGTAAAAGGCTTCATTCCCACTCTGCAGAGGCCTGGCAATGGATTTTGAGCCACTTAACAGGTTGCCCAAGGGTGTTACTATTTACCAATACTCCAACTGAGAAGCCTCAACACAGACATAAAACCAAAAATATACAGAATTGTATGTAGCCTTGTAATTCTGGGCATAGCACAAATATTTTCCACACCAGTTTAAGTACAACATTCTGCACAAAGCAGCAATATGTTGTCATTTGTAATATGGCACATACAACAGCTTGTATGGGAAGACATGGCAAAAATTTTAACTAAGTATTTTTTCTCTTAAATCTTACGATTTATTTTAGGGGAGTTTGATAAATAAAAAAGAAATTAAAATACAGTTTCATTTCTATGTTTCTATTAACAATTAAGACCTGTCAAGCATCTTGCAGATTAGCAGAAATTTATTTTTTCATGTTGCCTGCTTTTTGAAGCATAATTAGGATGTGTTTTGTGATCCCCAGACCCTCTGGCGCAATTGCAGAAATAGCAGGGTACCAATACTGCTAAGGCTAGGAGGCCAGAAAAATCAAAAACACACACTACAAATTATTTCAAATCCTCTATTTTTTGAGCTTTTTTGGTGACAAGTAATTAAACAGCCCTTTTTCTTCTGCTTAGTCTAAACCATGAAGCAGGCACTCGGGTTGTATTTTCTAATTTTTCTCAACATCATGATGACTAGCAAGCTTCTCTGCTTCAGGATGAAAAACAGGCAAAACTTTCAAAATTTTGTGACTTTTACAGGTGGGAACTGATTTATAAAGCCAATATAAACATAAGGACTGCACTTAAAATTTGAGAATTAGTAGCAATTGCTCTAAGTAGCCTGACCTCCATCAGCACCTGAAGTTCACCTCAAGGCACACCAGCGCCAACCTCTTCAGTCTCCATCACCAAATAATGTCTTGAAGACCTCTGCTATGGAGACAGACTGAGAGAGTTTGGGACTGTACAGCCTGAAAAGAACTGGGGCTCTGGAGAGACCTTATTGCTCACTTTTTATACATAATGAGGGCTTTTAAGAAAGCCAAAGAGGAACTTTTGATCAGTGTCTATTGTGACAAGTCATGGTTTTAAAATACATGAGAATAGATTTGGACTACATAATATTTACAGAAGAAATTCTTCACTCTGAAGGCGGTGAGGCACTGGTACAGGTGGCCAAGTGAACTTGTGGATGCCCCCATCCCTAGAACTGTCCAAGGCCAGGCTGGATAGGCTTTGAGCAACATAGTCTAGTTAATGCAAAGTGTGCCTGCCTATGACACAGGAGTTGGACTAGATGATCTTTAAAGGTCTCTTCCAAGCCCAACCATTCTAAGGTTGGAGCTCCCTGACAAAACAGGTATCTCCTGTGAAGGCTGTGGTTCACCACCAACACAAAGCCCACTTCTCTGGCATGCTCATCCTGTGGTTCTCATTAGGTTACTGTGCATTAGTAAAGCACAGGCAGAGGAGACTGATTTGACAGCCCCATAAATGACTCAGATGCTGCACTCAGTCTCAATATGAGCATGAAATACCATTGCAGCCATGCACAGAACCACTGACTCCAAAGTGTATTTCTACATGCAGCTCACCAAAGGCCTGGGTTTTGGGCAGCACTTCAAAACATGCTCTCCCAACTTACCCATGAGACTCGGGGAAACAGTAACAGACTTGCCCACCGTCTGTGATGATTGTTTACCTCAGCTGTCTGCAAATATGACCGTGCACTTTTGAATAAACTGACAAATTTCACAATGTTATTTGACCAGCTATCTTTTTCACATTTTTGGCTCCACTTGAAGAGGTGGGAGAATAATCCCAGAGGTCTGTAACATGCTTACCAACTGCACTCAAAGTCAGTCTTCATTATTTCCCCCTTTCAGTTGCAGTAAGTATTTCTCACAAAAACACACGACTTCACACCTAATATGGTGCTTTTCTTTCTCCATTCTTTTTCTTCCTCTTTCCTCACATAGTTTCCTGGTTTTTGTTCCCCCTTTAAGAAGCACATTGTACCTACAACATAATGCATCTGAAAATAATAATCCCTCCTCTGTCTTCCCACATGAGAGATGACTGTAAGTAAGACTTAACTAATTTTTTTCTTAGTAAATCAGCTACTCCAATATGTAAAAGGGGAAAAATCCCATACAGCTGGCAGGTATTTGGTTTTTACAATGCTCTCTCTTTTAAAATACATTAACATTAAATGTTAAGATATTAAGCAGATATCAAGGTCTGTTTTCCAAATGAATCTGACACCAACCACTACTCCAATTTTTAAGAGAATTATTAGTAACACAAAGTGCATGAAAGGAGAGACACCACATATCACGATGTACTGCTCTGAGAGCACCAAAGTCCTCAAAAGCTTTTTCAGATGGCAAAGTCTCAGGCTGAGGGATAACCAGGAGCAAGTTCGGGCAAGGGAAGCCACAGGCACAGACAAGGACTGCAACTGATAGTGCTTACACAGTGCCAGCAGCACCACTTGGAAGGGAACCACACAGGGGCTGCAGGGGAACACATTTCCAAGTGAGAACAAGGCGCCAAATTTTAAATGCATGGCACAGCACCGTGCCTAAAACCGGCCCTGCAAGAACAACGAGCAAGCTTTATTCTCTTGCTCTCTTTACTTCAAAATAGCATACTCACTCAGTACTTCTTTCTTCCTACATCCAAACCTGATGACTTCTCAGTATGCCTACTGAGAGAAAAAAAGAACAGAAAACATGGACAGCTTTTTTTTTTTCCAGAGGCCTACCTCTCCCTTTAAAATGGAAGAAACCATCAAGGAAAATCAAAGCCAACTGCACAGGCACTTTCTGCAAGATCCACTGCATCAAGCATTCCCAGGCTCCCTTTTACAGGGCTTGTAACGTCCTAGATCCCTCATTCTCAAATCCCTTTTAATAACAAGTAACATTAATTTATGACGCTACCCCACTTTTAGAGATAAAATTGAGACCTAGTTTGTTTTGCTTCTGATGTGCAATAAAACAGAATATGAAAGTAAACTTCCAGGACTGACATAAATAATGTGGGCATCAACATCCCAGCTCTTCCTCTTTGCCATTCAAAGCTAGAGTGTTCAGTGTCACTTGTATGTAAGTTCCAGTCAGTTTACAATCAATAAGAAACATCTAACCCAGCATCACTTCTCTAAAGAACTGAAAGTATTTTGTGAAAAATGTTGGAATAAAGACTTTTTGGAAGTAATTTTTACTGAAGAAAGAAACATTTGGATGTCACCCTTCAAAAATGTAAAGCTGCAGATTAAAGAATGGGTTTCATGCAAAAGTGTTCTGGAAAAAAGTTTTCTGAAAGGACGCTCGAAAGTAACAAACACTCAGGCACAAGTAGCCTGTTCTGTGAAAGGATGATGAGTCATTTCTAGGCTACACCAGCTCTTTCAAAGATGAAGTACAGTACAGTTACACTGCACCAGCTGATTCTCAGTCTCTTACTTCCCCTGTTATCCAGAGCAAACTTCTTACAGTACACTGGATCCAGCCTGTTTCTTATGATCTCTCCACAAATAATTCCATCAGATGAGATTACCCTCCAGAAGTCTAGCTGACTAGCCATTATCAGCTCATATTTCTCCAGATGTTTTGTGATCTCATCCTTTCTTAATGTTTCTAGCATCTTGCCTACCACCAAGGTCAGATTTATTGGTTGACAATTTCCTGGTTCCTCCCCAGTCCCCTTTTCCCATAACAGGACAAGCAAAATGAAAGCAACCAAAAGCTAGAATTGCAAAACTATTGCCCCTTGTGTTGAAAAAGAGACACACAAGGAAAACCACAAACTGACACAGCTTATCTTTTGTTTCCAACAAGAAGAGCAACAGATTTCCCTGTAAACCCAACTCTTCAGCTCTAGAAACAGCATCAGCTTCTTTCCCTCTGTCACAACTTCCCCAACTCCATTCTTTGCTCAGCCCCACTCCATTTTTTGTTCAGTCCCTATCTTGTTTCTTACCTTTCCATTCCCCCCAGCTTTTCCTCTGAAGCAGCTGTGCCCTCTATAGCTGGCATCTTCAGAGTTCAGATGGCTCTTAGGATCCTTTGCATCAAGTGCCACAGTCATTCTTTGAAATACCATGAAAGCCAGACGATCCTTGAACTAATCTGAACCTCAAAGGTTCTGACTACAGAGGGTCACCAAGACAGTGCATCACTACATCCCAGGGACAGACAGAAGCCAAGGTAAGACCAAAAAAACACCCCAAAATAAAACACACACACACAGAAAAAGAGGTAGGGAACATGGTGAGAACATGAAAGAGAGAAGAAAGAAGAGGTAAAGAAAAACAGCAACACCAAAGACTCCCCGGCTTAAAAATATATCTGGTCATATCTTGTAAAATCCTCTTTTGATTCACACTATCAGAATAATGAAAGTATGAACCTCTGCTCAAAATAACAAAGCTAAAGTTCACCATCTGTGCTATTCTGCTAGAGAAAGTTAAAAGAGCAACAATCAGCAGTTTAAGCCTGGTTTGTATTTTACATATGGATCTTGCATCCATTTTATGCAATGAAGCTATAGCAAGACAAACCACAATGGGCCGCTTGTTATTTATTAGGTCATCTGTATCACTGCATTCATTACAGAAATAAATATTCAACCAAAATTAAAGAAAGGTGTTATATCTAGAAGTGGAGTAGGTATCTTATGTGTTATTTCTCATTTGAGAACCTCTATTAGTTCTGATCAGCTTGTAGACCAGAGACTCCATCAGTCAAATAGTTTTACGTGCTTGAAGTCCATTAAAAAATGATATTTGGAGTACATGTTATAGTTTTTGTGGTTAAAATTACTATGTGATGTTAGTATACTATTTAAAAACAAAATAGCTCTGCATTTCCTGCTAAATATTAATGGATGAGTACACAGGTCTCTTCAGCTCTTTATAATTGCTTCCGATTTCTCAGACTGAGAAATAGAGATTTTTCTATTTCCTTTTTCAAATGTCAGTGTATATTTTTCCCTCCCCCACTTTCCCTGCCTCCAAAAGACTCCTTTTTTTCATACAAGTTTATGCCCTAATAAGAAAACCGGACATACTAGGGAGGACAGAGATGACAGAGTATCAAAATGCACAATCCCCTCTTTGTTAACCATGCAGAAAGACTTAAAAAAAACCAAACAAAAAAAAAAAAAAAACCAGGATGAAGACTGAAAACAATAGAAGGACCTTTATAAACAGGGACCAGAGCAGAAAGATGCAAAAAATCCAATGAGATCTTTAAAATGGATCAGTAAAGCAAGTAAAATACACTTGGGCACACCCCTGTTCTCCAAAAAGTTCCCCACACACAATAAAAATTAAGGATCCTCATGACATACATTGAGAAAGCTATAATCTCAGAGCTCAACAAGCAGCAGTTTGGGCAGATCATTTTCTTCTTCTCTGCTCATATTCAATCACAATTTCAGCACCTCTGCGTCGAACCATGTCCCCATCCTTTCCCACTGAACAGAACCTTCAGCATTACACCACCAGGGCCTGCACACCCTGGATGTACACACACGGTGCACCAAGCCTGGGCTCCTTCACACCTCCTACTTGCATGCTGGAACAGTTCAGCCCTGCAGTTAGACAAAGAGTGGTCACAAAAGTCTATCCTTGCTGGAATTTGAGTAACATCACCCAGCACTCCAGTGGAGAAAGGGATGGGGAGGGGAAAGTTCATTCAGGAATTCTTCTATTTCTGCCTGGTTGAGGTTAGACTTGTCATTGACATGACTGGCTCCTGCACAAACAAACATCTGCACTACTGGGAGCAGAGCTTCCTTTAGTGACTGACTTAGAGAACTGCCAAGAGCTCTCGGTCAGGCAGCAATGCTTAATTTCATTTCTCCATTTGTATTTTTAATCTTGGAAACAAAAACATAAACGTAAAGCATGCTGACAGAAGAAAACAACTGCACAGTTCTAGAAAGCCCTGCTACATCCCTGCCAGGCTGAAACACCTGCTCCTGCTAATGATGGCTTTATGCTTACTTACACCTGCTATCCAGAAGGGCTCCAGAGCACTTTGCAGCCTGATTTATATATACACAAATCATTAAAACCACCAAAATGAAGCCACTGCTGGGGTGAGATGTAGCAACTGTTTAACTGCACACAGCCACGCTGTTCAACTGCCCCGGACAGGAATTTTAAGTGACACCAAAACCAACCAAAGCTATGGGGAACGCTAGGTTGAGAGAACATCATTGCCCAAGCTGGATTTTGGCCAGTCACTACCTAAAATATTTGCATGAGGAAAGCCCTAGGATCTTTAAAGAACAGATGTAGTGCAACCTTTGGTTTTATAAAGGATCTAAAAGACAAACTATATATGTTTCTTATATCTGAAATCCCCCCTTTAGCAGTCCCTCCCTGCACTAATTATTGTTTATGCCTTGACTTCAGAAGCTCACCGTATCAGACATCAGTTTTGGAAACATCCTGTGGTTGAAGCACTTGATCTAGCAGAGCCAGCAAACCGATAATGTCTGGCAATAAATGTAGATTATTAAAAAAAAAGAAGATGCTTAACAAAATGCACACGCACACAGAGTGGACAAGCTATTCCCCAGCAAAAGACAGAGCCAAATTAACTGAATTTGTCAACATAACCCTGAACAGCTACAAAAACCAAGAGATTCTAGGGCAGACACCAGCAGGCTAAAGAGAAGATAGAGCATTGTTTTCTAAAAACTTCCTCATAAGGACAACACCGAATTAAAAGTTGCAAAGTCAATGGACTGGAATGAAATAGGTGTCACTGCACATACCAAAAAGGGCAAAAAGGCATTGGGAAACAGGTTAAAAAGATCAGGAAACCTGGCTTTCAAGAAATGCCAAGACATGTTTAACAGTTTAGGAGTTTGGGCTCAAACTTGCAGCATCAAATATGTGGAACATGCAGAGTAACATTTTGAAAATGGGAATGTGTTCAGCACATATTCTCATCATAATACTATCAGCACACCATCAGAGATAATAATCTGTTTCTTGAAGGCAATTCTAAAACAACAAAAAAAAATCAGATCAGGAGATCTGGGCATCTTTTACTAAGACCTCCTCCAGAGGTCTCCTTACTTCAAAGTAGCTTCATTTTAATCACAGAAACAATAAAAATTCAGTTCCCAAAAGTAAACACATACAAACCTGAAATACAACGTAACTGTTTAAAAGTTTCAGACACATGTGCCTCTGAATCATCCTGACAATGCCTTTTCCAAACTGATTAAAATAAATGTTCCTCTCTCAGATTTTTGTGCAGAGCTCTTCAATATAAGAGATTTTTTTTTAATGACAGAAAAGTGCAGGAAGAATTGCAACAACAGATAATTAAAACCCTCAGCCTGAAAACATTGTTTAAAACTAAAAAATCTCTTATTTGCAGAGTTTCTAGATTCAGAAATGGGAATGGGAAGTATAATTCCATGTTTCTTTCTCCTATTTAATCCAAACACAGAATAGTTCCCAAATACTTCATCAGAACAAAGCAGCCTGGGTACACCAGAATTACTGAATGGGCAACTTAAGCTAATGAGTGTAAAGGTGTTTCCAACTGAAATAAACCAGAACAAAAAAAACCCCATACATCCCCCTGAAAATCTTGAACAAAACATTAGTACATCAAGCATTAATCTGCTAAACTACACTGCATATCCAATTGTTAGAAATATACACTTTCACCCTTTTAAAATATATGTTATCAACATGTTTTCTATATTCCTAGAAATTTCTTATTGCTGCCAAAGAACCACCAGCCTTTACCAAGGTTATGATAATGCATTTAAAATTTCTTCCATAAATAATTATGCTACACCTTTGCACCTTCAGGCAAGTTGTTGCAAACCCTCTAGAAAAATTCTGAGTCTGCAGGACCTTGTAAGCTTCCCTAGCATACAGATTCTGTTTTTGGTCCAAAAAAATGACAATTATCATGGAAAGTGGCTAACATTTCTCTCTCCTTTCCAAGAAACAACAGTAGACTACAAAGAAACAGGCAAGTCAAATGCCCTATAGGATCAGTGCTTTGGTACTTGAAAATTAACACCTCTCCAGAAAAGAACAAACCCACTGTTTTGGGAAGAAAACATGTAAGAAGGGAAAAGCCTTAATGATACATGTGACTGCCTTTTCAGTTTTGCCACTCTGTCAAGATTAAAGACTTTTCATAAAAAATCAAATGTCATTGGTGATACAACCAAAATGCACAGAGAGCACAAACTCAAGCCTATTCTTCCTGTCTAGGACACTGGTACCCAGAGCAGTTCAGACACAAACACAACAGCACATTTTCTAGCAAGTCTCTGCAAGAGCACAGCACTGATCACAAAATAAAGGCATATTTTTCACTGTTCAAAAATATTCATCTTAATTCTCTCTTCTAGCACAAAAAGGAAAGCTACAAACCTACATACAAACCAAAATTATAACCTCTAACACTCTAAGTAGCATCTCCTTCACTTGCTACCTTTATCATCCATTTTCAAATCAGTTGACATCAGTTTTTGGTGAACACATGTACACACACAAGAAAACCCCTTATACATGCACTTTCTAAAGCCTGAAAAAAGTCAGGCACACTCCCTATGTGCCGTTTCCCACAAGGAAGAGCTGAAAAATAGTGGATTATTTGAAGACATGCTGGTAAACACCAGATTAGAGAAAGACAGGGTCAATTTACTGCCCAGAAGGGAAGAGTCACTTACCTCGTTTGTGAAGCCAACCTTCCTTCACTATCGCTACTTCATTCATAATGGCAGGAATGTATCTTGAAAAATCAGTTTATGGCAAAAGATCACTCTGCTGAAATTCCTGAACTCCAGCAGAAGGCTCCACAAGAAGGACGAGGGATTTTCCTCCGTTTTCCTCCTTCCCAGCTATTTCTAAAAGGACCAGAAGAAGAACACACCATCATCTCAAAGCATGTCAACAGATGTACAGCAAGGGATACAAGAGGGAGTAGTTTTCATTGCTGCATTGTTGGTTTGGAATTTTTCTGTTCTATTATTATTACAAATCTTAAACAAGGGCTTAGCTCTCCACAAGAATTTATCTTGGCAGGTGGAGGTGCCAAAATACAGGCTTGCTAAAGTCCTGATTCCTCACTGAGTAAGCTGATCATGGGCAGACTCAAAACACTACCAGGTGCTGTCTGAATTACAGGTGGATTCAAGAGCTTACCTAGCAGACCTCCATCTCTGCAACATCACCTCATTCTTTGCAACAATAAAAATTCTGAAATATCACAGAAACCAGTTTTCAACAATTCTTGTTAAGGAAGACTTCTAGAACGTCTCCTGGAAGGGTTCTTTACAGTCTATTAACCAGCACAGAGCGTGTCTTAAAAGATAAACCTCTGATGGTAAACATTCCTATCCTACTTCAGATTTTCCTACCTTCAGTATCATCCCCTTAATCCCTTAGATCTCCTTGACTCCCCAAGAAGTACCTTCTCTACCTTCGGTATTTCTAGCTGTTACCTCTCCTAGATGTATACAACCAGCCACAGATAAGCTCACGTACCTTACTTTTATCCCAAATCAGCCCTTATGGCACTCTGATCAATTTTATTGCTCTTCCTTAACCGCACCGCAGTTTGCTGCTGCCACTCTCACAATGAAATATACCCAAGCACAACTTGGGATTTTTACCCCTCTGCTTTATGAGACAAATCCCTCTCTCTAAGCAGCTCAAGATTGCCATTTCTTATTGACAACGCGCCTTGCTCATGGCTGACTACCACTGAAATATTTTGTGGATCTCTCCCTCACGGAATGTAATCCCTTCCCAAATGCATTAGCTTTTATTATTTTTCTAAATTGAATCTGATGATTTTTCTGCTTGCGGTACAAATATTCCCTGCTTTTCTTTAATTCTGTATTCTCCAAAGTGTCCATGCTCCCACTCAATTTGGTATTACTTGAATGATCAAAAAACCTAATTGGTGTCAAATTCCCAGCAGTAACCAACAAGTTTAATAAAACAAAACACAGGAGCATTTGTAAACTGCCACAAAAGACCTGGCTTTTACTGTAGTCTCTCACCTACCACAGAGACACCCCATTCTCACCTGACAAATATATACCATCTCTGCATGCATTTGGCACATGTGCATCAATTATCTCTGAGCATACAGGTCATAGCCATCCATCAGAAACTAGATTAAAAAGCAACTAATTCCCTATAACTCACTAAGACACAACACTGGATGGAAGAAAACAGGTGGTCAAAATTAATCCAACCTAGAACTGAAAGCCCAGCAGGGGCAGAGGGCTTTGTACCACATCAGAGTGATCTGAAACAGGCAGCGTTCAAAGCACAAAGCTCAAATTTGAACAAGTTCCATCACTGCCAGCAGAAATGGATGGAGAAAGGAGGTCACTCGCCTGACACTCTGCCTACAAACCTACACTGTTTGTTACTGTTCTTCAGCTTTTCCAGTTAACAGTTTATGTTGAAGTTCTCCTCAGAAACAAGGTGAGTTTGGGTTTTTTTCCCAAATTACAGAACTGCCAATCTCACTAGTTAGAATTACCAGCTCCACAAAGCAGATGTTTGCCTGAAGGAGGGAAGACACACAAAAAACTACACTGGAACAAGTGACATATAAGAATTCCTAATTTCATTAATAAATATGAGAACATCATATGCTGCAGAATAGAGACCAGTTATCCACAGCTGCCAGAGATACCTTGGAACAAACTCCTTGAGCTCCAGAGCACTTAGGATAGAACCTGACAAACATACCAGACTTTTTTGTTTCAAAATGGCCATGCACAATGCACAAGAGCCATACAAGCTAAACTTACTTGCTGATGTCAAGAGTAGACCAGACCTTACTTAGAGGCTTGAGAAAATAAGTGTTGAACAAAACCCCCAAGATTATCACAGCTTGAGTATGGAAATGCAACACTCAGGTGTGAAAGTTAACGCTTCTAACTTTGTGTCATACAGGGTGCAGGGACTGTGCAATCCTACCTCTGCATCCTGAATTCGACCATTTAGAGGCACTGAGCAATCAATATCCTTTCAAACAACCATGATGTATGGAAAAAGGAAGCTACAAGACAAACTAGGCTGTATAAGGGCAATATTATTATTAAAAATATAAAAAAGCATGAAGGACCAGAATTCTCCAATCTGCAGCTAACTTACTCCAGGTTTTCCTGCATTAACACTTGCCAGGATTACCACTTGGCAGCTTCCTGCTTGTCATCAGCTGAACTGTCATTTAATAATCCAAATGTGAATGACAACAGAGCCAAAAAAAGCAGATCAACAAAGAAATACAAAGTTCAGAGGAACTACTTTTTCTACACGCTGTGGTGTACAAGTAGATTGGACTGCCTTTCCCCCAGCATTTCTACCCAAGAAACACTTCCCACCTGCTATCACAGCTGTGTTCTCAGGGATGTGTCTTTACCTGCCCACCTCCTTTCAGGACAGAGGGGTGGTGAAGGGGGTGGAGGGTTTTATGAAGAAGCCATGGCACAACAAAGTGGAAAAACATTAAACACTTCCTGGCACCAACCTGCAGCACAGGTCCCACCTCAGTTCTTCAGTCAACCATGTCAGAGCACTTCACATGGAGAAACTTTCACTGTTTTTAGTTTACAATGTGAAGAGCTGGGGATCCCTTCTCACTGTCTGATAAGATGTCCATAGACATAGCTCCAACAGCAGCAAACCTGCTCTATGTAATGTATTTTAAAACACACATTCAAGCTGCGCCTAATACATCTATTTTAGTGAGACACTGAAGACAGTGGCAGCAAGCAGGAGTAATTTCTTGGAATAGAAGAGCAAGTTAACTATAGGTCAATGTACTACCAAAGATGTGTAAACCAGAAAAGTTCCTTGTCCATAAAATCCTTAGAGGGGAAAAAGAGAAAAAAAAAAAAAAAAAAAAAAAAAAAGGAATGATTACAGTCCTCATTTATGGCCATCTAGGAATGGTTCCCAGTGAAGAGAGGGCATCTGAGGTAAGTATGACCTGGCTGCTCCAGTCTGTGTCTGCACAGGACTGAATACTGTCAAACGCTAAACAACTCGGTCTTTCTCTTAGTCTTCTCTTTGCTTGTTTTTCAATACGCATTTCTGTAATACTTTTTTTAACACTGAAATAGTCCTCACACAGCTGAAGTTCTGTAAATAACAAATGGCATGGCATCAGCATTGTATCATGGTGACACTGGTTTTACACACACATTAATTCCTTAAAGGTTATTAACTTAATAAATAATGAGATAACTCATTTCCCTAGGCACTGCAGCAGTGAAACCTGCTTCAAGGAGTCAGTCAAACCAACCATCCAACAGAAGGTGGAGCAGAACCATCTTTTCCGTATTTGGGAGAGCTCTTTCTCTAGTTCTCTTCTATGCAATGGCCTCGCCTTTCTTTTTTCTCTAAGAAAGTAGAAATATTAATCTGTACTTCCTGTCTGCTTTCCAATGCAAAATTTTATATTTGTTTCCACTCACACCCTACAGCAAATCAAGAGGAAAAGGAAGTCTTCCGTAACACTGAAGCTTATGGGATGCAGGAGCACCTATGGTGATCACCTCATCTCCATGAGGGAGTAAGCAAGGGACTAAAAGGGAGACTCTGGTGGATCAGAGTCCTGGCATGTAAGAATGTGTCCAGGCTGCACTCCTCAGCCCAGATCAGAAAGCAGATTACAAAAAAGCATTCCCCTGGGCTAACACTTTGCCCTATCACACCACCAGTTATTAATGCCCACTGCCCTGGTGTGGCACATTCCTGATTCTCCCAGAACACCCTAAGCCCAACCGTGCTGCACATCCTTACATGTTCTCATAATGCACAGCAGCAGGACCAGGCAAAACAGGATCCAGCTGCCCAAGTTTGCCTACTGTGGCCACATGACACTGTCATGAGAGCAGATAAGGTACACAGGAGCCAGACTGGGCCAGGGTGGTGTGTTCAGGCCCGTTACATGGGATGCCATGAGCAACCTACACTCTCTTCCCAGTGAAAGCTTCCAGCTGACAGCCAACTGCACCTAAACAGCACAGACACAACAAAGTTGGGCTCCAGCCAACGTTTCAAGTGGAGCGTACAGATGGATGTTCCCACCAGGCTTTGACCAGTGGAGTACATCTCCTGCATTACGCAAATCCTGCCCTGGGTGCTTCATGGGAGCAGCAGCGATTCCAATGTGCTCAAGGCCCTCTGAGCCTGCAGCAGCTTCACACCATGACCCAGTTACCAAATCTGGGCAGACGGCTTTCAAGGAAGCTTAGAAGGACCAGGTTGTTCCACCATCTTAGCTTCCCTTACAAAAAGGCATTGTGGGCCACGACTTAGGTGTGGTCACTAGTATTTGCTGGTGCAAAATGTGCAAGTGCAGTTGATCACAAGGTGCACAAAGGATTCTCAGATACTAAGTTATGGGGAAAATGGGAAACAAAAATCTCTACAGCCACATCCTTTTTATTTTTTTTTGTTCAATCTGTTGGCCTAATCTAGGCTTACAAAATCGTAACTTGAAATATTTGTGCTCTGCTGCCTTTGCTGGTCAACAGACAGAAGGTTAATGCTGTTCAGGTGAGGGGCCACAGTTACGACATCCAACTGTCCAAGCCACAAACACAACAGTTTGATAGGACAAACTAGGCTACCGATTTCAAAACTGAGTGATGGCAGCAAAATGACTTCTTCATAACCCCCTCTACAGCCCAGGCAAAATCTTCTTTATGTTCCCAAAAAGAACAAGGCCTTTTACATCTTACGCTCATATAACTTAAGAACTGTGCTGCTGAGAACTTCTGTACCAACCTTAGATATATTTAATCAAATTCCATTTTAAAATATTTGTAACATAAGTTTTGTTCTGTCCCCAAAGAAATCAAGACAATTATGAAACCATTTAATTGTTAATGTAATCACTTACAGGACATTTTTATAAGACTGCAATTGAATGCTGGAGCTGAAAGTGACTTGTGGACACTGGATCAATTTTTAAATTTGATTTACCACTGCTTCACACCAAAAACAGTTCTATAAACACCCCACACAACACAAACCCCACTATTTAAAAAAAAAACAAAGGTAGTTCCAGTGTCTTTAAATCTGCTAACTCAGACAAATGTTGTGGCTGTCACCATGAAGCTAACTACCACATGAAAGTAATTACCAGTCATGCAGTATGTCAAATTTATTTACCTGCAAACAAATATTCTTCAGCATTAAGTGTTAGTAACTCCCTTTTATAACTGTATTTTGAAATGCACATCCCTCCTGTGGTATAAATGTAACAAACAAGTGCAAATCATGGATTTACTGCTTATGTTACAGAGGTGGTAAGAAAACAAAGCAAAACAGCTATATATTTCCCACAGGGGTGGCCGGGTGGGGAGACACACCACCGATAAGGTGCAAGCTGTATCTGCATCAGTAGCGTCCTGTCAGTAAAATATATTAAAAGTACCATAACGTTTATATGCTGCTTTACAAAGAAACAAACACAAGTCCTACAAGTCTCTAAAAACATTTCAGCAACTGCAGAATTTCACCTGGGGAAGCGGGGGGTGGGGGGGCATCTGCAAACAGCTCCCTACACCTCTGCAAAACACGACTAAAAAAAATTAAATAAATAATCAAGTCCATAAGCGCTGCACAGCCACCTACACACGCCAAATGCCCACGGAGAGAATCACACCCCCGTCGGCAAACACTCAGTGGTCCGCAAAGCGGAGCTGGGCTGAACAACGCGGCCGCAGAAGACAAGGGGAGAAAATGGGGGCGGGGGAGGTGGGAAAATGAGGGGCCCTCGGCTACTTTGCTCGCCGCTATTTCAGAAATATCACAAACCACCCCCCAGCCGCCCCCACCGCCGTTTCCTCGGGGGATGCTCGCTCAGGGGCCGGGGCAGGCCCGAGGGGAGACCCCCGCCCCGCCGCCCTCTCACCCACCGCATCCCCGGGCAGCCAGCAGCTTCCTGTCCGCTCCGGGCCCGCCGGCAGGACGGACCGACCGGCCGGGGCCGCCTGCAGTCTGGGCCTTCTCGCCTCCCACCCCGCCTGGCCGTGCCTGGAGGCCGGCGGAGAAGCCCACGCCCGGGGAAGGCGAAGGGAGAGCGGCCGCCCCCTTTCCCGTCCCTTCCCTTCCCTCCCGGCCCCGCACAATGCGGCCGCGCCGAGCAGGCCCCGGCCCCGGCGCTTCCTTTCCCCAGCCCTTCCCAGCCGGGGAGCGGGTCACTTACATGGCTGGAACCCGGGGAGGAGGCGGCGGCGGCAGGGGAAGGGAGCCGGGGAGGGAATCGGGGGAAGGGGAGGGAAGGGGGGAGCGAGCCAGCGAGCGAGCGGGGAAAGGGGGCGGCCGGCGAGGCGG
>VWYI01011782.1:79233-105702 GCA_013399455.1 Anthoscopus minutus
GGCCCCAGGCCCCGGGGGCGGCGTTTCCTGGCCCCGGGCCTCCCGGTGTTACCCCTTCCCCTGGCACCGGCCCAGCCTGGACCGGAGCGCTGGGGACGCTGTGCCCCGGGAGCGATGTGGCCTCTCGTGATTCGGCCTATGAACCGGCTGGAGCATGGACAATTTCACAGAATCACAGAATCAATTAGGTTGGAAACGACAGGTCATCGAGACCAACCTATGACCGAACGCCACCATGTCAACTAGACCATGGCACTTAGTGCCACGTCCAGTTTTTCCTTAAACACCTTCAGGGACAGTGACTCCACCGCCTGGCGTTGAAGTGGGCAGGCCATTCCAATGTCAAAACACCCTTCCTGTGAAGAATTTCTTGCTAATGTTCAACCTAAACCTTTCCTGGTGTAGCATAAGACTGTGTTCTCTGGTCCTGTCACTGATTGCAGTGAGCTCCACTGCACCCTCCTGTCAGGGAGTTATAGAGAATGATAGGGTTACCCTTGAGCCTCCTTCTTTCCAGGCTAAGCACCCTCAGCTCCTTCAGCTATTCCTTGTAAGACTTACTCTCAAGACCCTTCACCAGGTTAGTTGCCCTTTCCTGGACAAAGGGCAACCCCAAAAAAGAGGGAGCCAACCCCACATAGGTGAGAGGCTCAGGCAGCCCCAACATTTCAGACTCTAAAAAGTGCCACGCTCCTTTAAACCTCATGGGGTGCTTCCAAAAAGTTCACCAAAAGCATGGGGTGCTTCTCTGCCCTCCAGACGAAAATACCAGATGATTAAATAATAAGGTACCATAGTACCCTGGAGGATGCTCCAATATCCCTTTCCACACTGGACAGGCTGCATTAAGGAACTGCATGTGGAGGGGCCTGGGTAGTGATTCTGGATGTTGCACTTGAGGCCGTCCTGCTCTCACAGCAGGAATGGCTCAAAACATCACAAATTGCTTCAACTATTGCTTACAGCATGGAGGTATTTTTCATAAGGTTTTTGAGAGCCATCTTCCTCTAAAAAATGTTGTGCAAACACCTATGACAGATTAATGTTTCTCCGCCCTTCCACTATCAGAATTTGTCTTCTTCGGTCATTAAGGGATTTTGCTTATTCTCAAATTGACAGTGCTATAAACGTTAACTGGGTTGTAAGAACTGATTGGATTTCTTCAGAAACATACGATCACTGACGATCACATTTCTGCAGTTGGAAGCTGGCTGGAATTTAGGAAACAGCACATCTTCCCACAGCTTTGCACTGTTGGCAACATAAAAGTGCATAAAACGCATTTACAGCAGTAAAGCTGGGGAATACAACTCTGCCTTTACAAACCTATTGGCTGTAATAAGAGGGTTTTTTACTACATCATTTTGATGATTGCAAACGTTTACTGAAATTCACTTTCTTCTTCCGTTTTGATCAGCTAGGTCTGACTAATCATATCTGTCACCAGGGTTCCCGAGCATCAAATGGATTCCTGGATTTTGGGTACACCAGTGTGCTAGAAGAGCCAACGATGAGGCAGAGGAGAAAATGCTTCATTCTTCTTCATGGAAGATGAAGAAAGAGTAATGCCTCCTTTCCCACCATTGTACAGAGAAGTTCCTGCTGGCAGAGCTGCTACACCAGCGTGGGGTTTTCTGTGCATCCTCTTTAGGTTTACTGGGGCATATTCCAGCATAGTTTTAAAAATGTATCGTTCAGGCACTTTAGCAGAGTAAGCAGGCCCCATGGTACTGGCCCAGTTACCCAGTGCAGAATGGAATGGCTGTGGGAACTAAGAGATAAAGATAATGGAAAGAAAAAATCTAGGTTTGTGATCACATTTTGAGCTGCATGGGCATGCATTACTTTCTAAATACTTAGTGTGTATTAAAATGTAGGTAGTCCTTAAAGATGTATTTAAAATTAAATTCATCATCAGTGTGCAAAACTTGCAGGCAGCTCAGAGGACATGTATTTTACTTAACAAAAACAAGGAAAAAAAGAATTTATTAACTAATTTTGATCCTTCACACTGTAGTTACATCTAGAGGTAAAGACTGCATGTAAGTATAGGAGGTCACTGGCTGTGAGACACTTTTGTCCAGGCAGGGGCATCCCTGGTAACAGATCTGAATTCAGGAGAGCTTTCTCACCTTCCTGACAAACCCTCTCCTGATTGATAAGCTCCCAGGCTGCATGGTGTGCAAGGTCATTAGGACTTCCCCCTGCAAATGAAGCAGCAGTTTAAAAAATAAGATCATAGAGTAAACAGTTTTCTGTCCTGAAGAGAAGAAAATAAACGTCCGTTGTTTGCTAGAAAGGAAGTACAATTAAAAAAACCCCTCCAGATTTCAACGTGAACATATTGTTTAGATTTGCCGACTGTTGATTTACCATGATGAAAGACAGGCCCAAACTAGAAAGTTTGGATCCCGATCTGGATCTGACATTCCCCAAATCTGAAGGGGAAGTGTGATTCAGAGTCTGGAGTAAGGGCTTATCTCTCAAACACAGCAAAGTACTGTGGATAAAAATACCCAGGTAAAGTAGGAAGTGCCTGGTCTGCAACAACAAGAGTGACTTTGTATCAACAATGAACAAAAGCAGCTTTTTTTTTTTCTCTTTGAGAACAATGAAATCACTCAAGAATTGTTATAAATACAAACAATGTGGGTTTTATCACTTAGCTATCATCAGTGGGATTATAGTCTATAAACCCTAATTTTCAGGGAAGTCCCTAGATTTCCCTGAGCGCTTCCTCAGATTTCACATCTGTTAACTCTAGTTTATTAAGTGCTTCAGGATAAGGTGCATCAACTGAGCCTTGGTATTACATTACCTGAAAATATTGAATGTGGGAGTTAGTGGCAAAGAATGGATGATTTCCAGACAGTGTATTGATACTATGCCAGAAGAGCAGGCGCTCCTGTTCCCATCTATATAGGAAACAATTAATTCAGTGTCACTTTAAAAAGTTATTTCTAAATGTTTAAATTATGAAGCTTTGGATAAAATTATCCAGTCAGGCATAAGAAGAAAGACTAGCATGGTAAGATGAAGTGGAATTACTGAGTTAACCCCCAGTAGAACAAGTTCTGTTCCATGATTTCAAGCAATGACAGCACCCCAACAGCAAATTTGTTCCTCCCTTTTTAAAAGGTGGGCTGTACTCAGATATAGTCAAATGAAAAAACTATATGACATTTCATTAGAATTACAGAGCTGGTATCTCAGTCTAGGCATTAATAGCTTTTAAACAAACAACTCATTTTTGGTCTCAGAGAAAAATCTAACTCAATAAAAATAGAAATTAGAAGTGCTTTTCACTGCGCCAAATATAATAAACATAGTTGTGCTTCTAAAACTGAACTAATCCAATGTTTGAAGGTGTATTTCTCAATAGCAAAACAATAGCAAGCTCTCTGGAAAAAGTAATAAATATAGTCATGCTGAAACATTGTGCATTTACTTTTTAGAAATTCATCTTGAGACTAGATATATGAGTTCATTCTTACTTCTCTGATGAATTTCCTACAAAACTGCTGTCAGTTGAACTGATAATGTTGCTGGAGAGAAACACTGAATGAGGCCTTGCTGCTCTTCCTCATGGCTTGCTAGAAGTCCTTGAAGGACTCCTGGACAGGAGACCTAGCTTTGGTTTCCTGCTTCTGTTCCTGGGATGCTAAAGCTAGACAGCCCTGGAATGGCAGAGTGCCAACACTGTTAATTCTGAAGTGAGAGCAGTACAGTCCTCTTCACCAAGAATAATGATAGCCATGACAAGGGGCAAACATGCTGTGGGGAGTTTGATACATAAACAGGAAACAAATTGGTTCACATAGGAAATGCACTAAATACAACATACAAAAATAGCAAATATATCAGTTCTATGCCATACCCCACTGCAGCCACTTTTGTTGTTGAAGTCTCAGTCTGGACTAGGCACCATTAGGCACTGTAGATGCACATCAGAATACATGGGCTTTGATCTGAAGGGACTGAAGTCTGCTTCAAACTGCTTTTCCCCCTTCAGTCTGCTTTTCCCCCTTCCTGGTAAAGTGACACATCATGAATTCTTAGATCAGGAAAGAAACTCGAAACAACTAAACTCCAATGATCTGTGTGAGAGAACATCATGATCGTAACTATAGTCAGATAGGCAAATCCTCTGAGACTGAAATACTGACATCAGAGACACATACTAAAAGAAAAGTAAAAACCTTCAGGTTCCTGTTGCATTCTGAACCCTCTGTGCTGATTATGTTCTTCACCTAAAATTACGGTACTAAGCACAGTATGGACATATTAACTTGGGGGCTGTTTCAGTGGTTGATTTCCCCTGCAGATCCCCACATGCAGATCTCTGTGAAAGGAGCCACACTGCTGGATATGGGCACAGGCACAGCAGTGGGTTCTTAGAGCACTGATTCTGGCCACATATGTCTCCAGGTGACAGCCAGCAGAGAGCAGCTCCACATTTGATATTTATAGTTTCCTAAAGATCAAGAGTTGCAATCAAGTTTTTAAGGTTTTAAGCATTATGGTGACAGGGCCTTCCCATATCCTTAAAAGTGTATATACATATGACATTTATCCAGTGGACTGGCATGTGTTTTTTTATTTGCATAATAATTCTAGAAGAGATGGGATTGCCTGTAATTTCTTCAGTGTGTTTTTAATGGCATCTGCATGTGCACAACAATCTGCTATGCTTTGAATCACCTGCTCAATGTTATGTAGTTTGGAAAATTAAGGGCAGAAGTGACCATTTCAGTATCATTCTTGTCTAACACTCTGGCTACTGCAGCCACAAAATTGTGCTTACTGATGTCTTCATCTATATTCAGATTCTGCTTTATTTGTAAAACAAGAAGCAGTGAAAGGAGAGGTGCAGTAATAATTTATATATTATTTTTTGTTGTTGTTGTTTGAGCATCTCTCTCCTGTGTTTCTTTGATGTCTAAGCTTATGCTACTACTTGCCTTCAGTGAAATCACTGAAAGAACCTTTTCTGCCGGACGTCTTATTATCACAAAACTTTTGAGTGCTTTTTCTAGTCTTTGGCTACTTGTGTACTAGTTTTGTTAGCTGTGCCTACAGATAGGCTCATGGCTGCTGTGCTCTGTAGCCAGAGCGAGTTAGGGCAATTCTGCTCTGAGGGGGCTGGGCTCCTCTCCAAGCCCAAACCCTCTTCCTCTGCCCTCAGCTTGACGTTCCCTGAGAGCAACAAGCTGCAATGCACTTGGTCTGTGTGAGCAGTAGTGGCCCTGGAGGAGTGATTTTCTGGAGTGATTCTGCGGATGTTCAGGACCCCATTTCCAAGCCAAAGGTGTTTCAGGGGAGTGGGGGTGCTTCAGGCTAGCTTCAGTGGGGTCCCGTGCACTACCCAGTGATGGCTAGAGTTCATTTGAACTGCTCTGGAGGATCACACGGCTTTTGGTTCACTGGGAGGGCGCTCAGTTCATGCACTCCCAGCCTGGTCTGTGATACAAACCTAACTGCAATAAATCAATGTGATCTGGAGGTCAGCCTCAACGACACAGTCCTGACTCAAGCACGCTAGTAGAGAGTAAGGCATTGAAACCAGAAGTTAGATATTAGGGAGAAGTTTAAGAAGACTGTTGCCCACCCCTCAGCATACTTGGTACATAACATCAGTTTTCTTGGATCTCGAGTCATCAGACATTGCCTGTTTGCTGAGCTTCCCATCCCAGCCTTGAACAGAAGGGCTGATGCATTAGCTGGATCCAAGAGAAGCTTGTGTAAGTCAGGACGGGACTATCCCTCCGGGCTGTGTGGGACAGAACCCGCCTCTCCGCATGTCCGTCTCCATTGCTGGGCAGCGTCACTGCAGGAGCTTTTTGGTGCTCATCTAACACACCAACTTTTAAAATAATAAAGGCAACCATGAAAGAAATCAATCTGTTGACTGGCCTTGCGGTCTTCACTGCTCTCAGCCTTGTCATCTGCATTCAGCTGGAGCAGCGACTGCTCCTTAGCCATTTATTCCCTGCCAGCCCAGAGGGAATCAAGCCCACTGTGTTCCTCTGCCGCATCCAGCCTGGCTCTCACACAGCGTTCCCGCTGCAGCCCCGGAGCCTGCCAGGACAGGCTGGCAGTTGTAGGGAATGATGTCACCGAATGGGCAGGGCTTCTTTGCCACCGATAACATCTTAGCAGATGTCCTCCAAACGTGCTCACAGTTCTCCCAGTATAGCATCTTTATTTTCCATCTAGCTTTCGCAGTCCCACCTTTTAAGCTGGCAAAGAGGTTACTCTTCGATAAAGACTATGTTAAAAACTGAAGAAGAGCTTTGTCAAAGTTGTTTTAAGTGGTTTTTTGTTTATTCTTGGGCAGAAAAACTTTACATTTTGGTAAAACACCACTGCTGGAAAGCATGTAGGTACCGGACTGTCACTGAAAAAGTTTATGATTTTCACTCATTCATTTACCCTCTTCCAAAATAAAGCAAGGGATCAAAGAAGTTGCTACCCATTACTGATAATGGTATGTTCCACATAAATCCTGCAGGTTTTACTCCCACCTACTGTGCCTTATCCCTATTTAGAAAATCAGATCTACCCCAGGGTATCCTTCTGGACGTGTAGAGTTCCACTGAAATCAGCAGGGATCTGTTTAAGGACATGCCTGCAGAGAGTATCTGTTATTCTATATTTACACAGTACCCAGCATAATAGGACATGAAACCTGATTAAAGCCTCCAAACACTACTGCCATGGAAATCAGTCTTGTTATTGACTGATGACTCAACATGTCTGGATTTAGATGGAAGAGGGCTACTTTCAATTCCCAATTCTTTTATAGACTCTCTGCATAACCTAGCCAAGTCATTGAATCTCCATACCTCAGACACTCCTGTATTTAATGCAGAGAAAGTCAATCATTGATTAATTCCCTTCTCCCAGCCCATTCTGTGGTTTTTGATTACAAGTTCCTTGGGGCTGGCGTTTCCTCTTGTGAAGTGTGAGGACAGCACACAGCACCAGAGAGCTCTGGCAAGCCTATAAATGATAAAATAATAACCATGTGCAGTAGCACAGAAGCAGCTGTGATTGTTCCAGTATTTGTCCTCACAGAGTCATTTTTAAATTGAAAGCACACCTGGGATAATTCACTTCCAGAAGAGGCTTGACCTGATCCTGTGATGATGACAACCTCTGAATAACCTGAGCTACAGCACTGCCTTTAGCAAAATAAGAAAAGGTAAAATGAAGAAGAGTAATAGTTTGGTGGGTTTTTTTGCAAAATGTAAAGCAATATGGGATGGATTTGAAACTTAAATAAAATACCATCGGCCACACAGCTTTCCCTCTTCATGAGAACAGATGTGGAAAGCCATTATTATAATTTGCAAATAATGTTACCCCCTTATGTGTGTCATTGGAGCTTTTTTATGACATGGATTCAGCTAGAGAGTTTCTTACATAGCACTCTGTTTTTACTTCAGATGTAGTTATCAGGTGATGATTTCCCATGTAAAGGTTCTGTTAATAAATAGCTATCAGTTATGCAGCTACTTAGCTCTCAAAAACTAGTGTTCTGAAATTGTGAAGGTATTTTCTAGGCTGGAATATTTGCCAAAATTTAAGCCCAGGAGCATGAACAGCTCCCTGCAGGTATGCCACACAACTTGCACAGACAACCATTATTAATACAAATCACTTCAATTAAAATTGACATATGAGCTAATTAATAGAATGTTGATTGATAAACAAGACCTTGCTCATTTTATCCAGGCATTTGTTAATTATTTGTCCAATGTTGCAGCTGACCAGTGAGGACACACTCCTGCTCTAAGGAATGTTGTGGGGTTTGTGTAGATCCAGTTACCAGGGATTGGCTATACCTAGAAAACACCAGTATTTTTTTAGCCATGCAATATGAAGTTTTGAGTCTGCCTGCATCGCAGATGGGATACAGTATGCATCAGTTCACACACAGTAAGGTAAATAATACCTGCCATGTGATGCTACAGTAATTTTCACATTATTTGCTGACAGTATGTGTATTTTTTTTTGTCTTCTCTATTCCCTCCCATTTCTGAGTGCACTGGCAGCCTCCACAGCACTCTGTAGCAGTGAGCACACTGCGACACTGTTGCAGGGGTTCCCTACAGCAGAGCCTTCCCAGTGCCATTGATCAAGCCACAAGCACTAGTTAAGTAATGCAAGGTTGCTCTAATTCCCTGACTCATCTCCTGCTCCCCCTGGAAATCCTAAATGTAGTGCTGGAAACCAAACTGCAGTCCTCTGCAGCAGGATGAAGTAACTTTGATTGCTGAGTCACCACACTGACCCATACAGCTCAAATGTATAGTTAGCAGTAGTCAAAAAAGCTCATTGTAATCTTACCACAGTGGAGGTACTAACTGCATATTCCCTGGAATTCAGCTCAGGGCTCAGATTCCCCAAATCACTGTTTGAGTAGTGTTTACAAAAACACATTCCATTTTAAGTAGCCTGGAATTATTATATTCCTGGGGTCCTTTTTTTTTATGCATGTCATCTTAGGGCTAATCAGCATTCTGCTCTTGCGTTTGCAACTGCTGAGAAAGTCAGATCTTAAAAAGCCATAACTCCTTGACAATTTCTGCCCGTTGATAGCTTGTACAAGCTGTTTGGGTGTAGAAAGTAATGTGGAGGAAAATTGAAGATCAAATTATTCGCAGGTATGAATTAAATCTATTGCTTTGTAGCCGCCAACACATCTCCTTGCTGTGTGTGGTGAAATTCTCCTCATTATGTACTGCACGCTTTTACAAACACTGCTGTCCTCCTGAGCATGATATATGTTTCTCTGATAGAAATCTGTGTTTTTCCACGGTGCCATTGCTATGGAACACTTCTGATAGTGTTAGCTGTGAGTCCCACTGTTTTAGCCACAAACCTTTTCTTCTGGTCCGCGGCCTGACGTGGAATGTGTTTGATGTGAGCCTGACTGCAGAGACAAATGGAAGAGTAGAAACATTTGCGTGCTACAGTTTGTTTCTAAAATTGATCTTGACCAGTCAGCATGAAATGCATCATGTCAAAGCAATTGCCAGTGATGCTCTTTTGTTAGGAGAAGCGATTCCTCATGGACACAGGGCAAGCAGGCGTTGAGGGGGATGCCTCTGCTGCCCCTTCAAACTGGCTGATAGAGAAAAGTCTGCTTGCAATTCAAAGCCAGTTATGAGAACAGATTATTGTAAATAAAGATGAAGGAAGAGGGGACTCAAATCAGAGAAGACACAAAAAGAAAAGGCATGTGACCAGTTTAAAATACGAATGAGCTTCTGTTAAAAGAGCTCTCTTCAGTGACCTTCTTTCCTGCCATGTGACCAAATTCTTCAATCAGGCACTGTAAAGGGATGCTAAAATTGTCTTTATTTTCATTTCAAATCTGACCACATTAGTCTATACTTGGTATATTCATTTATTGCCCAAATAATCTCACTTTCTGCTGAAGTCAAAGGGTATTTTTCTTGAAAACACCTCTCCTGGGTCTGCTCTGGGCTTCAGTGATGGTGCCTGTAAGCTTTCAGAATCCCAAGGACTGGGGAGACCAGCTCCATGCCATCTCAGGCCCATCTGGGAAGAGTGCAAGTAATTTTAAAGCCAGCAAATAGCTATGGAAGGAAGCTGATCTCTGTGCAAGCTCCTGGGCTGAAGGACAAACTTCTTTGAAAACAGCCAGCCCCAACACGAGCAGAGGGTCCCTCTGTTTGGAGTTTATATTTAACCAAGACAAATGTCCTAAAAACAGGCACAGAGAGGTAGCAAAGTGGGAAGAATATCTATGCAGCTCCTGTAATTTCTCAAAATCCCTGCTGAATCCCAGGCCCAGACATGGAGGCAGCATTCACTTGGTTGTACCAGGTGCCAAATGCAGCAATATGGCAACTCCTTCTTCTCCACTCCCCCCCACTTAGACTTCCAAGGATCACAGAAGAATTTCTGACGTGCTCCAACATTGAACAAAGCAATCTCTGATCTTAAGGAGGGGAAAAAAAAAAAAAAAAAAAAGAAGGGTTCAGTTTAATACAGGCAACTGGCAGAGATTCAAACTGAATCTTATTTTAGCCAAAGCTGTTCACCAATCCTGAGGAGAGATGTGAATTTTCAACTCCAGTCAGATGCCTAATTATTCCTTTCTCCTTATCTTGCTTTTAAGATCTTGCCAAGGCTGCACCCAACCCTCTATCTCCAGGCATTTGAATACTACTCAAGAAACATCTGAACCCTGTGAGGTTCCGCCTGTTTTCCCATCACCGTGTAACCTCTCAGGAGCCCCTGCAGATGACAGAGTCTGACAAAGAGCACCTCGTGCTGGAATGATGCTGCCTCTTACCTGTAGAGGTACCACTCCGTCCAGAAAGGATCTCGGGCTGTCAGCCTGCTCTCACCACACAGGAGCACACCCTTTCCTACAGGGTGTTTAAGGAGAGCTACTGTGTGACAAATAATAGCATCCATTTTGCTCTAGGCAGGACCCAAGATTGAGTCCACAGTCTGTTACTGACTACACAGTGGAGGCTTCCTCAGATTGCTGAGTCTAAATGAAAGGGAGAGGGTAAAACTTGCAGGTTGTGCAGGACAAAATTAAATTTTTCAAAAATTCCAGTTTTGTTTTCCTTCCCACCCAACTTTCTCATCTTCCATTTCCTCCCCACCCATGTTTTCTGCAAAGGTCCCTTTCAGAGACACACCACACACTTGTTTTCTTCAGAGCCTGATTTCAGTCTCACTAAAGTCTATGTCAGTCCTGAAGAAGGATGTGAAATGATCACATCTGAGCCCCAGTGGAGGGACACTTTGGCTTCTGGCAGGGCATCAATTATAGAGTCAGAACAGATTTTTTTAATGTGTCAGTTACAATTAGAGAAGTGACCTGAGTGATGGATAACTCTTGTGTGGCTTTCTACAGGGTCCAGGTTCACCTAGGTAAGGGTTAGCTCCACTAGGAGAGACTGATGGCATTTTATATTGCCTAGAAGACATGCTGTACATGCCACAGGACTAATTTCTTAATGTATCCTGTATGAGGATTCTATGGTTTCCTATATCATCTTCCACTTTTAGATCTGCTTATACTGTATCAATTATAAAAGTGATTATTGTTTATTACCTTTGGCTTCAAAAATGGCCACCTGCCACTTAAGAGTACAGGACATGCTGAGAAACAAATTTATTTCAGTTCTTTCTCATTAGCAGATTTTTGCTTGGGCTTCAAGTTTGGGCAAGGAAACATTAAACAAAATTCAAACTGGCTAATGCAGAACCAAAGCCTCTTTTTTAACCTTACAGACCTTTCTAAACCACATCAGTTTGTGTGATCCCTGGAGAGTGTATGACACCAGAGTCCCGCTCTGAAGAGCTTGACTGTGTTTCTCATGCTTTAGACAGAGTAGGCATCAGTGACATTGATATATAATTTAGTCACCACCTTGAGGGTACATTAAATTAGAAAATTCCCTAATTTGCTAGGAATTCACATAGATGAATTGATGATTAAATAGCTGATTGAACTGAAGAACCCAAATGGAGCAGTTTGTTGCTAATTTAAATACTCTCTATGTCTAGACCACTCTCCTTGTTACATTCTAATTGACCTAATTATTTCCAAAAACACCCTTTTAGTCATTTCTTTTGCATTTAGATCGTTCCATATGGGGGCTGGATGTGGGAGGAGGGCTGTTCTGGCATATTCCAACAGCTGAAAGTATTTTAAGCATTTACTTAGGATAGCAGCAGCAGTAACTGCTTGTGAAGCAGTAGAACTTCATGTAGACCTGGGGAGAAGATTGTGGGCTTCCTGTTTGAACTTTGCCACTGTGCAGCCGCAGTCCACTTTTAAGATGTCTGAAGAATGACCACATCTCTGGAGAGGTCTCAATCGAGTTCCTGCCATCTGACAAGCTCCTGCTTGTCAGCCCAGCCGAGTGGGGTGACTGTTGTAACCATCAGCTCACTTTGCCTCTCGCAAAGGCAGCGGAGTGGCACTTGCTTGTGGGGAAAGCAGGGCTGAGATAGCACACTACAGTTGCTCTAGGGAGCTATTGTTATTGCTTGTAGGAGCAAGCACCCACAGAGTTGCCACATCTCAGCTGACATGACATAGCTTGCTCGCTCGTGGTAGTTGGATTGTGCATCTGAGCCCCATGGAGACCTGGGCTTCCCTCACGTGTTATCTTTAAAGTAGTGAGGACAACAGTGCTGGATACAGGAAAGCTAAATGTTGAAACACATTTCTAGTCCTCTAGTTCCTCTATCTTTAACATCAGAAAAAAAAAAGCTAGGCAGCCTGTAAATTCTCTGCATGGAGAATCCACCATGGTTGCTGGGAGGCTGTTGCTGTGGCTCATCATTTTTTCCTGAAAACATGCTTTATACAGTCAGGCTAAACTGAAGGTGTTTCGCTTTCCAGCTCCTGATCCTGTTTTACCTTTGGTTGTTCGATGTTCACCAGAAGTTATGTACAATCATCAATGGAGCCAGAAAGGCTGTGATTATGTTTAACTCATCTAGAATGCACAGGCAGGTATCAACCTGTGTGACCAAAGTAGCCTTTCTTTCCCTCATTTAGAGAGAAAAACTAAAGTGAGGGAAAGAAAAATTACTATCCCAGGTCCTACACAAAATCAATGATGGTGCAAGTGGGAAAATGTGGATGGCTTGGTTAAAAGAATGTCTTATCAGGCAGGAACACTTTAACCAAAACTTGTACCATCTTTATCCTGTCCTTCACTGACCTCAGCTGCATTACTCCTGGCTCACATCTGGTGGCTGAGAGAAGAGAAGGAGGCTTACAATGCACAAATGTGCATTTTGTTATCCCTGATGGCTGCTTTGGTTTTTATCAGCTTTCTGTAGCTGGGTATGTGTCAGTCAGATGTTTTTCCAGATGTTTCCCCCAAATGGTCACATAAATGAAATAGCTGGAGGAAGGTAGGAATATACCTGATTGCTAACTGTCTGCCAGTGCCTGCTGACTGTGTTTGGCAACCTATGGCTCTGCTCTTCTTCCAGTCAGCCTCAGAAGACTGGCCCTTCCAAGGGACCCAGAGCAGTTGGTGATGGCCACCACAATTGTGAGTGGACAATTACAGTGTCCACCATAGTCTAGGCTGTCTTTTCCCTCACTCCCTTTTCAGGAGTTCAGGACCTGTTAACAGGGGTTGGTTGGTGTAGACTCATTTAGTGGCGATGCTGGAGACCTGAACAGAAGGGTAGTTGCACAACCATGGACAAGAAATAGCATAAAGCTTGTTGGTATGAATGATCCTGCTCCAAGCAGCCTTTCAAGAACTTTCCTGTAAAGTTTCTTTTCCAAATCCAGAGTGCCAGGTGGGTGTTTCCTGGATCTGGGGCTTTATGAGAGCTTTTCAGCTTACAAAGCACTGGATGTTTTCTGTCGCGTCAGGCCATGAGAAATTTCTGTCGTGTACTCATTTCTCAAATTAAGTGCATAAAAAAGATGGTGCAGGCAGCCAAGTCTCACACAGATCCGGCTGTGTACTGCCAAACCTTTACACACTGCCACTGACCAATGCCACTGGCAGCCAAAAGTGGCTGCTAAATGCAGCAGCCTCCCCCGGAGATGGTGCACGATGTGCAGATGCAGAACGTCCCTCCTCTCCATGCACCACCAGCCAGAGGCTCCCCAGCCTGGCTCCCAGTTTCCTGATCCTCATCCCCCCATGCTACTGCTGATAGCAGTGAACTGGGTCTTTCCTTTTCCTCTAAACAGTCTCTCCCTTCCCACACTTGGATAACCCAATTCTTAGGGATTCCATACAAAAAAATCAACCCCTTTTTAGGAAATTTAGTGATAAAAATTGGAGTTTAGTGATAAATATTGGAGAGCAGCAGCTCTATCCTTCCAATGATTTGGGCATTATTATTCACCACACCTCTGGATGTATCTTAGAAAGGTTGTTATTTAGGGAAATCAACCATCACCTGGATCAATATCCTGCATAAACCCTCTGATTGCATTAGTGATCTCTGCCCATCACAAACTTCACTTCCCTCTTTAGGTTCTTCAGGGAGATCTTTGGTTTTCTGTGTCAGTCCTCTGCTCATTTGCTATGATTGAATTGCAGTTAAATCCTTAAGGTATTTGCAGACAACTTTTTCCCTTTTTTTTCTTTTTTTTTTCTTTGTTGTTGTTGTTGTCACTTACAGCATGAGTTTTCACTTACAATTTTCACAAAGCTTCAAAACTAAAATTCTTTTTATGCGTGCATAGTACTTTTCTCTGAACAATATTTCTGCATGCAATTAAAAACCCCTGATTCTGTAAATTTTATAAATAAAGCCTCTAGACTTATATTTAGATTACAATGATCTCTTGGGCATGAACTGTCTTTCCAGCCTCTATTTATGAAGCACACAACACTACAGTAACAATAAAAGCAATGTCATCTGGTTGCATTCAGATAGCAAAGATCTATCATCAGCTATATCTGGATATCCTCCTTTCATCAGCAGCATGTAAAAAAAAACTTACATGAAAATTTCTCACTTGAAAAAAAAAATTAGATTTCCAACAAAGAGAAATATTCTTGGGAAATTTCAGTATTATTTGTTTTTTTGTTTTCACTGGAAAGCCAACACAAAACACCACAGAAAAATTTCAGTGCAAACAAAACACAGGGATTTGGCATGTTAAGGTAAAAAAACCATACTCTTTAATTTCAGGCCAGAGCTACCAGCAACAGAGGATGTTTTTTAATTAAAAATCAAAATTTCCTCTAGCTATTCTTTTGTTTTTCAGTAAAAACTGCCGAACAACATTTTCTTGCCAACTCTAGCACAAATAACCTCTCTTCTGGTTTTGACAACTTCCTTGGGATTATGTTGCTCTATTTCAAGTTCTTCCTTGTTTTCTTTCCTCTACCTTAATGCCAGCATTGGCACTGAAGCTTCCCTTAATGATGACATATGTTCCTCACTCATTCAGAATATGATCTAACTCTTTATATAGAGCATCTGTTTATTTATCTGTGGGACATGTGGCTAGAACATAAACTTGAATGAGCTGTGGGAAAGGCCAATTTTAAATATGAAAATAGACTAACGTTGTAGTTACAGACACTTGCAGCTCCCTAATTTGATTACTAGTCACAAAAAACGCTTAGACATTCTCATGACAATTAGTATAAACATTATTCTTTCCATTGGAAAAAAATATTATCATAGCTGGACAAATAAACTGACCCAACTTAAAAATGAATGTCATTTCATTGCCTTTGAAGGCATAACTCAGTGGTGCTTAATATTCTCAGCTGTCATCAACAGTGCAGTAATTAGTTTTACTTCTAATGAATATTTATTTATATGAACAAGGTATAAGCATTGCAAATATCATACATATTTGACCACAGTTTATGATGATGATATTGTATGATTGCATGTATGTATTCATTATTATTACATGAATATTTCATAGATCAGTGTGAAATGTAATTACACCCCAGTATGTTTGCTCAATGTCAGTGTCAACAGTTTGATAGAGATTAGCATAAGACCAAGTGATTTTCTCAATATGGATCCAAGTTTTTCATCTCTGGTACTAGGAGTAAGGTTTTGGGGATCATACACAACAGTGAGGTGCTCGGGGTACTTTTCCACAGCTTGAATCACTTGATAGAAAACTCCTCCTCAGCTCCAAGAAAGATATAGGAAAAGGGGGAAAATTCATGTTTAGTTTTCTTGAATGTTTAACTCCAGAAGAATCAAAG
Organism: Anthoscopus minutus; assembly: GCA_013399455.1. NCBI lineage: Eukaryota > Metazoa > Chordata > Aves > Passeriformes > Paridae > Anthoscopus > Anthoscopus minutus. The sequence continues at coordinate 94,959 of VWYI01011782.1, forward strand.
ATACAGAGCTATCAGAGTTACAGAGTGTGCTGCAAAGATCTGCAATCCATTTAAAGCCATTTATCCATTGGTCTTGCTTGCTTCAGGAAGAGTCCTGAATACAAACAATCTTTGTATCCTGCTGTCAGTAAGAATAAGATATTGTTTCATCGCATGCTAACACCTGAACTCCCTGTTACATCAGTTGTTTTAAAACTTCCCATTTGCCTGAAATGTTGGAAGTTCTCTGTAATCACAAATATCCCCTAAAAATGAAAGATCACTGGGAAAATAAAGCGCTGCTTTCTATTTTTGTCGGTGTTTACTTTGTTCCCTTGTTCACATGTCATGCAAGAAACCATTTCAGTTTCCTCTGCTGAGACAGTTTCTCTTGCAGTTTCAATGTCTTTCTCACAGAGCAAGACAGCAGAGAAAACATGTTTTAAAAATTGGAAAATGTGATTGTAAAACCACAAGCTTGTGTTTTGTACAGAGAAGAGATGAAGATGGTCAGAGAGCTACTGCACAGAAATCCCTTTAATCTAAGTTTTGAATTGACAAAGTCTTACTAAAGATGAAACTCTTCACTTTTAGACTCACATCAGCCTTGGTATCAGAACTTGTGTACATTTGCATGCAGGAGATGGTTTCTCAATATTATTCAGCTACATAATTTCCCTTTTTTCTTTGGACTCGCCAGTCTGAGCATCTTTCATTTGTAGTAATGCTGACCCAAATTGTCTGTCCTTTCTGAAATACTTCTACTGAGTTCCTAAATCCTGAAGATTTCACTGGCTTAATCCATCAGTGCTGCAATGCCTCAGCAGCTCTGTGGGACTCAGCTCAAGTCCATTGCTGGCTTAGCCTGTTTTGATGCTGCTCTGTCATTGGGGGGGCTTGTAATGCAGATGGAAGGGAGTGCAAGGTGGGAAAACCCTTCCCAAGGACAGGGTCACAGCCAACTTGTTTTTCTGATCCTCTGAGTTATGAAGCATGTGTTGATATTTTCTATTGGTTGCTCTTGACAATCCCTGAACGATGTCTACAGGTTTGCTTAGGACTTGACATTTCCTTGCCCTCCATGTGTATAAGGCAGAATCCCAAGTGTCTGCAAGGGCCATATTCTCACCATCAAAACCTTCAAGTGCTGCTCCCAGTCCCATTTCTCTGAGCATTATAGACCAAGACTACACATGGATTTCATGAAAGGTGGGTTACAGAGGCATAGGAGGGTCTTCTGAGGTTTAGGGTGTGGAGAAACCCCAAGGTGGGAGTCATCTGATGGTCAGAAACCTCTTTTGAGGCTGTGAGTGGTGTGCTGTCTTAGAAGAACTGATGCATTTTTTGCTGCTTTTAGGAAATGGTTTCGTATGGAAAAGTTCTGGAAAGGGAGGCAGGATTTGTCTTTGCCTAAAGTTCTTCTAAGTCCTGCTGGTTTATGATGTTGAGATGGTTCCCAGGTGTTTGGACTGAAATCACCAACTAAGGTGACAGAATGCACAGTTTGTCACAAGATAACGTGTGTGGTGCCTGGCACAGGCTTTGTGACAAACTGAGTTATGGGAAGAAAGTGCCCAGACCCAGTGTCTCTGATATTTTTCTTTAAAGGGCCACCTTTAAAGGGCTTCAAAGCTACCAAAGCTTTGAAGGATGCTTGGCAGAGGCGTGGCAAGAGCCACAGGCTTTCCAGGCACTGCTGATTTTGGGAAAGTGTAGTACTCCATTTTTCATCTCACGTGGGCTGTTCTCCATGGTGTCTCAGGCTGCTTTCAGCACTTTGCTACCTTGACTGAATCAGCCATTCCCATAACTGCTGCATAGCCAGCACTGCTGTAATTTCAGCTACTAAGCCCTTGGCTCTTCTTGGTTTTAATCTTCCTATCCATTTTCCTGTTTCAAATCACAAAGGTCCGTCCTCATAAAGAATAGTCCTTCCCTCTCTGTGCTACAGCTTGTTCTGCAGCTGAATCTTTCCTTGATGCTTGCCTGGTGCTTTGTGTATAAGGCACAACACAGACATGCAATGCAATGTGCTCCCTCATTATTAATATAGATTGATGTTGAAAGAAGTGCTGGATGTAAGATTTTAATCAAGAAACTGCAGCAACTTTATGAGCATTATATATCTCTCTTAATTTGGCCAGCAATGAAAATACAGTTGGCAGGAGGAAAAAAGAAAACTCTTTCTCTCTCACCAATATACTTTCCAACACACAAAAAAAAGGATTTTGAATAAAGTGGCAATATGGATGCATTTGAAACTGCGAAATGTGATTCTTAATTGCTCGTGATTGTCTCTCCAACAACTGGTAGGTTAACTACGGCAGGCTGACAGCCTGCACTAACTGACAATCAATATTGTTGAAGCACAGAACCTTTGCCTGCAAGACACAAAAACATTTCATTTTCAAACACTACAGGACATCTGTTTCTGGAGAGAAAAAGTTGCTTCTTATCGGCAATATGCACCAACTTGTAACTTATTTTTTCTCCTTGCTTGGAGGAAACAAAAGTCTTCTTTATACCATATCCTTTCCACTAATCTGGCAGCTATCCAGTGTGGGTTTAAACAGATGTTTTGGAAAAAAATATGGCACATAGAAATGAGATGGATTCCAGAAATTCAGTCATGGATTATTACAAATATAAAATGTGAAGGGCTAAATCCTTCCCAGATTCATATTCTGTATAATATTTGGCACTAGATGTAAGAAGAGCACACAAACAAATCATTAATATCCTCATTATAATAATTATTATATATTTAGCACAAAGACCCCAGGCTGGCTCAAACCCTACATGTTAAATACTGTACAGATGCGTGTTCAGGCTGAGGAGTTTATTCAAATGGCTGCTTGCACCAAAGACTTAGATATGTAAGTAACTTTCCTTGTGCATTTTTGCAGGATTAAGCCCCACATGTGATTATATTATTGGCAACAACGGGCATGTCTTACTTTCCACGCTGCAGTCTTTGAATAAATCACACAATAACAAACAATTTGATGTTAAAGGGAAAGAATTTGATTCTTGCTGCATCTAAGGCTACTAAGGCCTGCCACAGGGCTGAAAATTTATTGGTAGAAATTGTATGGACACACTCTTCATAAATATATATTACACCCAAGGTGATGAAACTGATAAATGTATCTTTTTAAGTATTGAAATGCATCATACAGTCTCCAGATGTAAAGGGCAACCACCTAAGCCCTGAGCTCTGGAAACATGCCTGGGGTGATCTCTGAAGCATCAGGGAAGGAGAGCCTGTACCACGGGACAGATGCTGGGTGGGACTGAGGGATGCTGGCAACTTTGGGAAAGGCACAAAGAATTTCCTTTCAGTTTTTACTGATATTGTAGAGCCAGTGTGATCTGATGGACAGAATGTCTAAGAGCAAGTGTATCCTTATGGTCCATGGAGACCTCAGGGTTCCAATGCTTGTGGTGGAATCCTTGTCTCCCATACTCAGTCTGGGCTCCTGGTGACTGGGACTGTGCCTACCATAACCTGCTTTTCTTTTGAATTTTTCCATTTCCAAGTGTTGAGCAATGAAGCTCAGTGCTTATGGTATTAAACTAAAAAAACAATTACCTTTTTGAGTATTCACAAAGGACACTTGATAAAAAAGTCTGTTTCCTATTATTGTTATTGCTGAACAAAATGAAATGAAAGATGTTGGGGCAATGCCAGGGTGACGAGTGGGAGAGATTCACTTGTCCCCATTTTTCTGGCTGCTTTTTCTTTGCAGTCTCTGACTTCTTGTCATTTCATGAACTTCAGCAAAGTTTCAGGGGAATGAAAATACAGTAAACTGTGGCTTTTCTACCCCTGTACTTTTTAAAATGGGAACTCATGGGTTGCAATGGAAGAATAATGAAAAAAAGTAAATGAGGAAAACAAAGAACTGGGCAAGTTATTTTTTTCCCCTGCAGACAAGGTGAAACAATAAAATCCAGACCTTTGTGAAATCCAAAGATATCCATAAATCACCATCTAAGAAACATCCCAAACGAACTGTAAAAGCCGCTGCATGGGAAACACCATGAAAGAAAAGCAACCTGCACTTTTCCTTGCAGGAGTGCAACGAGCCTGTCCTTCCCTTTCTTCACTGCTGCCTGTTGCTGTGCGAGCAATTGCAAGAGCAGCACTGCTTGACGCCAGTGGCCTGTGCCAGGGGCAGATGCTCTGGCGCCTTCCCAGATGTTCCGGGAAAGCCGAGGCAGTGCCCGGGCCAGCCCGCACCGCTGCGCTCACCCTCCCCCACACAACCCTCCCAGCATCCTCGTGCACTTGATGTCTCTGCAAAAATGCTGCTGAACAGCCACATGGAGATGGCTTCAGCGCACACTCCTGGGCAATTTTAATAAATTTAGCTACAGAAGAAGGAGCTGAATTGAGCGTGCTGGCCGACTGCTGCAAACTGCCTGGTTCTGGTTACAAGCTCAAGAAATTGAGTGAAATAGCATGCAAAGCTTAGTGTATCCTATCTAAGCTAGTGAGCAAGTCAGGCTTAGTGGGTTATTTGATGATATTTGATTCTCCTTCTATATGAATAACATCTGCATATATGCTGAGTCTCTTTGGAATTGGTTTTGGTTTAAAAGAATTTGTTATTTAGAGCATTTCAATCAGTCACTCCCTGCCTTGCTGCTTTGGCTGGTCACAGTGTCACGTTTGAGCCTTCCCATCCCCTGCCTCAGGAAACATCATCCTCATAATAATCAGGTGTTTGCTATGGAAGCCTCCAAAGACAACGGGAGAGAGCACTGATGCTATAAGCCCACTGCTGAGAGTTAGAAATTAGGATGATGCTAAAGAAGGAAAAAAAGACAAAATTAAATAAAGAAAAATGCCTGATTTTCAAAACACTACTGGCTATGTTTAGATGTCTCAGCAGCAGCCAGCTCAGTGCTAGGCTACTGCACATATGCAACCTGCCCTGTGTCAGTGCACCCACATTGCTGCTGTGGCAAGGCCAGGGACACTGGCAGTGTTAAGCCTCCCAGACACCCCAAAGACTCTTCCTGAACAGCAATGCCTGGTCTTTCTAGGAAGGAGCTCAGGCAGAACTGTGTGTCTTTTTCACCTCAATCAAGTCACAGATGAATGATGCTTGGAAAAATTAGCAGCCACCACACCCTAACTCCATCAACTCCATCTCACCTCACCTCCATCATCTCATCACACATCTAGAGGGCTTCTGCAACTGCCACCCACAGCAGAGTGACAGCAAGCTTTCTTCTCTGTCTCAGGATAATAATGTAAAAAGGCCATCCTGGGATAGAGCAGAGGTACATCAAGTCTGGTGTCTTCTCTCCAAAAAAGAACAGCAGTGATGTAGTCAGATGAGTGTGAGAACAGGGCAAGCAATCAGTGGTGCTACCCCAGAATATTCTTCACGCTGTCAGCACTGTGTGGCTTTATAAGGCCAAATCTCTGCATTGCATTTAACACCTTTTGATGAATTCATTAACCATGAAATTTTCTCATGGTCCTCCAAACCTTTGCAGTCTTGACACCCTGGAGGTGCTGTATCAAGGACATGCACAACTTAACTACAATCCCATAGAGAATCACATCCTTTAATTCATCCTGAACCCAGAATTTTGCCGAGTTTGTCTGCTGTTCCTGGTTCTTATCCTGGAAGAAAGAGGGAAGGCCTGATCTCCCCATAATGATCTGATCCTGCAGTCTCCTGTCACCCCACCCTGAGTCACCTCTCACTGAGGCCGCAAGAGCCATCCCTCTGCAACCAGCCTGAGACTATGTGACCATGTCCACTAGGCTGGACAGTAAGTTTGGGTTTGGGAACGATCTAGACACAAGCTCAGAGAGAGTCTTCAGACTGGTAAGAACTTAAGCTTCACCCAGGCAGTATGGCTTAATTCATCAGTGCCCACAAGGAGTGCAGGTACCCAAGTGCCAGGCAAGAGAGCCAGCAGTGTGGCAGCAGATGGAGCAGACACTACTCCAGCCTCTGAATATGTTTAGACAGACAGCAATGTTTTGCAACCACAATTTTTCCACAACTTGCCCAATCTTACCTCCTCTTTCCTTCCAGACTTTAAGGTAAGCAACCTTAAAAGCAGCTCCAGAAGTGGGCAGGGGCTAAAGAAGAAAGTCCCAGAAAAAGCATCTGGGCAGGGAGAGGTGGGAGGGAGGCACATGCCCGTACCCACCATCACCAGCCTGCCTGAAAAGAGAATTAATATCATTTGTGTGGGATTTTCCTCCCCCTCCCGCAGATCAAAAGGACAGCAGCAATGCAATCTGCTGTTTGTGTAGGAAATGTGTCAGAAGAAGGAAGGAGGGGATGCACATGGGAACATCTGCTCTAAGAAGCCACTTGAAATTTAACCATTTAGGTCCTGAACCAGGGAGCACCTGCCTAGAGTTAAGCCTCAATGACACCGGGGCTGTGCATGTTCATGGCACCTGATGCAAAGTCCTGGGGGAGGATAAGGGTGATGAGCAATTCTTCCTCAGACAGGGCTCATGTTGGCAGAGTGGAGCCTTTCCTGGTGCTGCTGGGCAGGTGCATGCAGGCTCACTCTGATGGCTCTGCTGAAGATGTGGGAAGAGCTGTGGCTGGCCAGAGTTCTGCATCTCCAACGAGGCACACCTGCACAAGTGCCAGGTTTGCAATGTGGCTCCCTGAGTCACCAGTGCCAAGAGCAGGGCACTGGGGAGACTGGACTTTTTAATCTCATTTGTCTGTCAGGCTTCAAGCACCAAATTCCTCCTTTCTACTGCTCTACTCGTTGTTCTCTCCCTCTTTGTGCATCAGCTGGACTTGGCAGCCCACAAAAGAAGCAGAAAAGTAAAGGTGGGAATAGTGCATCTGTCTGTGACTGTTACAAGTGCCCTGATCACTCGTGGCAACCCCTTGTGACCTTTGCACAAAAACTTGTCACTGGAATAAAGTATTTGCTGACCTGGCCTTGTAACACTGCCACACATATAGATAAGTACAGTGGAGAAACAGAAAAGTAAAAAAAAAAAAAAAAGCAAAAGGTCGAATTCTTCCTTCTGCTAATAAAATTTAAAATCTCACATTGTCCCAGTGCAACAGAGTTGAGGACAAAAGGGAAAAAACAGCCCCGTGTTGTTCTAGGCCAGGTGCCAGAACAACTTGTGTGAGTTTGTGCTGGCAGCCGTGTCCTCCGGCCGAGGGTCTGCGCTCAGCTGCCACACGGAGCCGACAGCACCGACCCTTCCTCCCAGGTCACTGAATCACCTTCCTGCCAGCCCCCCACCACCCTCAACCTCCCAGGCACTTCGGCAGAGGTTGCTTTTTTTTTGTTTGTTGTCCTGTAAGACGTGTCCCATGATTGTCATTTACTACCCAGAGTGGCATACGAAAGACTGCCGCCTCTGTGAAAACATCAACCTTAACCTGGTTTTGGACACAGTCCAACAAATCCTTTACCCAGAGAAATACTTTTACACAAGCATTTAAGTCAACAGGAATCCTTGCATGAGTAAAGGATTGTGGGATTTAGCCCTTACCCATCTTATTTTTCCAGTAAATAAAATGTACTTTTTTGCCATTTTTATCCTTTCACTGTTCCTTGGTGTTTGCTTATTTCTCCAGAGTTCCCTGTGATTCCAAACATCATTTACCTTGCAATTCCTTTCTTTATCATCTCTGCTCTATATAAATTTTGCTACATTTTCCCACCTTACCTGTATACATGAATCAAATGGGCAATCTGATCTCCAAATTAGGAGAGAGAAATTGTTTGGATTTCAGCTTCTGCATCAGAGCCAATCTTCTCAGTATTGACTTCGCATCAAATGCAATGCTGGAAGAGATGAGGGAATTCAGGTAACTCTCAATAACCAAATAAAGAAAACCTCCTCTTTAACTAAATTTTTGTTAGAACTGATCTTAAAAGGACCTCTGCTTTCCTTTTTTGTCCCTGTCTCCTTAGGAGTCTGGTCTAAATGCATGTAGTCGCAAATCCTCTCCCATATTCATCACTACGATGCAGCAGGGAGCCTGAGAGTTTCCTGATTACAAGGGTGTAGTTTGAACGTTGCTCTGGACTAGAGCTGGAGGCTATCTCTGCTTCACTCGGCTGAAAATAAGTACTTAGCCTTTTGGACTATGGAATTAAAGGCAGGCATGAGCAGCAGCACAACACACCATGTACACTGCTGGCTACAGAAACCTTGGGTCCTACAGTCACCCCAGCCCAACAGACCCTCTAGGCACATCATCCGGGTCATGAAGATCAGACAAAAATGGGAGATGAAAAAACCAGAGTTTTGGCACACTGCTACCTCTTCTGCAACCCTCCCGGTCCATTTAGTTTTACTTTTAGTTTGGCCCCTTCTTTGTCTTCTGCAAAGGAGCCTTTCATTGTCGTGCCAGCTTCTACAAAACCCTTTTGTCTACAAATGGCCACCAGCACCGTCTCCATGACAGTGCTCCCTTCATCCCACTCTGCTGTGACCAGGTGACATCCTACCAGCGACACCCACAGGTCCCTGGCAGGTGATCACCATTCCAGGTTGTTCCTTTCACTTATTAACTGTTATGGGCTAGCCTCCAGGTTTAAGCACGGTGCTGAGTGTCTTTTGCTCTTCAGTAAGTGTCACCAGGTTCACCAGAGGAGACAGACACTTTGCAAAAGCATCGGGAGTACATCTTAATGACCCAGTATTCTTTTTCCTAAGGCTTTGTACATTTTCTGACATCTCTACCATCCCACTTTATTACCAAAAGTAAACTGCTGAAATCCTTCTCCCTGGGTGCAGGTGGAGCTCAGGCTAGTCACTGTGTTGCAAGAGGAACTTGGTAAGGTGATAGCCTGGATCTCAGACTGCAGCCTGAACTTCCTGATACAGTGAAGTCTGTTGCTTTGTTGTGAAGCCATGATGCAGGAGCAAAGTGTTGAGTACATGAGTATGGGCTCTGAAATCAAAACTCTTCCACAGGCACGGGTCTACCTGCAGCTAAATTCAAACTTGCTCAGGTTTCAGGAAGTCTGTTCCTCCTCACTGCGCCTTCACCTTGGTACTAAGTGCTCATCCTCCAACAGACCCAGTTGGGTGACCAGCTTCAGGTATCCAATTCTGCATCCACACTCTGAAGCTTAATGTTACTCACATCTTTCAGTGATTCATTAAAGCAGGACTTACACTGAAATTCTAATTACGACTGAAGTCCCACATTCATTTCCAGAGCAGTAAAAGGCAAGTTATGTAAACTCAAGGCAAGTAATTCTTCTTTTACCAGAAGAGCAACATAAAAGCATAAAATGCATCCATAGGCAAAACAGTAAAAGAGGTGAGTGAAGGTTCTATCAGACAGTAGGTAAGAGAAGGAAGTCTAGAAAGGCATTTTTATTTGCATTTCTTACATGACATTCTCTGGACTTCCCCTCCACCTGGAATACATCAGAGGGAAGTGGAGCAACCAGTGTGATGGCTACTGTACAGCCCTGAGACAAAAGCAGCTCATTTTGACTAGAAAAATGGTCTGTCTCGCTCTCCTCATCCCCAGCCTCCCATTTCTCTCTCCATACCTGGGGCTGGGCCGCTCTCAGAGGCATAGGTTTGGAATTCAGGCTCCCAAAGGAGTCCAGCAGAGACAGCCCACCGAGCCCAGCTTCTCTGCACAGAGCTCTCTGAGTCATCCCAAAATCCTTCCTTTCCAGTGTCACCAAAGTCTTCATGGCAGCTCCTCTGACTACATTGTGAGCAACATCAAGGCAAAGTTGAGGCATAGCAAAGAGCAAGATTTGCCTTTCCTGATGGGGCCAGCACAAAAAGGATACTGGGGTGAAAGAAGAGGAAAACATCCTAGGAGGGTAAGGAACAGGGTTAGAAGATGATGCCAGTGTGAGCACTCCAAGTTACAGGGGGTCTTGGAGGTGGGAACAGGCAGCCTGGTTTTGATTCGGTACCTGATAAAAGGATAAAGGAATAGTAGAGGTGATTGCTGAAGCTATGGGGATCTGTTTGGGAAGGCAGGAATGGGTATCACCAGGCCACCAACAGATATTATAGCGATGACAGTCTGAACTGTGTAACATAGGGAGATTTTAGTATGGGCAATGGAGAAAAGTGATTAGGACTTTCTTATTTTAACAGGCATCTGGGATACTTGTTTGTTTGTACTCAGGCTAGGTTAATTTGGAAACCCCATGGAAAAGCAAAAGAGAAGACTGATTTTATATACCCCACATGTGAGAAAAGAGAGAGTCTTTTATGCCCTGATGCTGATTTATGTAATGAGGAACCCAACACTTGTTCTAAGAACACGTTCAGCCAACCCTACAAGTCCCAGGAGAGGAATGGTTCCTGCTTAAGAGACCTTTTGCAGATAGTGGGATAAAAATGCCAGACTTCTGCCTTACAAAGCTCAGGGCAGTAGCTGGAAACAATATTGATTTGTCCTGGGATGAAGTGTTTCCCAAGGAACTGCTGCAAAATTTGTATGAGAACATCTTTAGAATTAAGCCCTTTATTCTAGGTTATACATTTTGCTCAGCAAGTATTTTCATCCTCAGATTTCCCCATCCTAATCTAGCAAAATCCTTCTGCAGTATTAAGGTCTCTTCTGGGAGTTACCAAAATAAAGTGCATTGTTAACACAGTGCATTATTTGCTTAGAAATAGAGCAACGCCAATTCAATTCTCTTCTTTAATAAGAAATTAGTAACTCTACACTGGACCCTTATTGAGGATACAGCAGCTTCTGATTTAAATACTTCTGTCTGGTAAATTATATTATATTATTATTATTATTATTAT
>VWYI01011783.1:3981-41145 GCA_013399455.1 Anthoscopus minutus
GACTGCAAATATTTCTACCAACCCTTAGTGACTTCCACATCTTTTCTATTTCCAGCCAGAGTACTGTAGATCTTTCTAATGAGCTCCATGTTGTTAAGGAGAGAATTAAATCCATTAAAATAGGAAAAGCTGACCTGATGGGAAGTGGTACCTCCAGCAGCCTAGAGTACAGACAGTAAAAGAGGAAAAGAGAAAGGAGATTGTTACAAGACTAAAAAAACCAGAAACGTAAGTTTTCAAACAATGTTCTTCTGCAAGAGTGACAGCAGCAAAGGCTTGGTTTTTTTAAAAAAAACCTGCAAAATAAAGAACTTTAAACTATGAAAGATTCTTATGTTACTGAAACTAATCATGACCAGAATATAAAACTCTTCCCACCCTACAAACCTAAACAAATACATATGCAGGATTATAACAACATAACCAGTAGTAATTTACAAAGTTCAAGTTTCAGTACTGCTTCAGTTGGAAATGTTTCATAAATTGGCTTATTTCTAGTAATGAGGAAATCTACTTCTACATGTAAAGCATATTACTACATAGAAAATTTCAACAAAAGCAGAACATATTCTGAGAAAGGTTAACTGAAACCTTTAAATTCACAGGCATTTCAAGTCATGGAAAACCAGCAGTAAGCTCTCAGGCATATCAGGCAGTCAAACATAATGGGAACGATAAGGTTTGAACAGTTAGTCATTTTCAAATGAGAACTGAGCCTAAACCTTTGTTTTAAAGTGGTGTTGGGTCTGCACACAGAAAAAATTATTGGGACAATTCACTATTTAAATTGTAGGATCAATGATCAAACTTCTGAAAAAAATATGTATAAGCTTGCCAAAATTTAATTGACCTTGAAGAATAATCAAAAATCATATCTGATGTTTTATGAAAGAGCATATGACCCAGGAAGGCTGGTAAAAAGATTCTGAGGGAACCATGGAAGAAAATACCAGATCTCACTGTCAGTCTCCAAAACTTCTGGCTGCTTTTCCCTGCATGTATCTTCTAATATTCTCATCAGATTCACACATCCCTCTAAAACTCTGCTTGCAACTCAAAGCAGAACAGACCTTTAAGCAGATCTTCAAACCTGAACACGGCCAAGCTTTGGATTATTTGGAATGGGTTACTACCAGTTCCCAAAATCATAAACTGCGGTCAAAACCAAATGCATCTCTTCTCTTTCTTCAGTGAAACTGCAGAATTGCAGTATTTAGTTAAGTTTATAAATTCCAAACGGAGATTAAATATACAGTCAAGTGTAACAGCTATCAGTCAAGATACAGTGAATGTCCTTGGTTGATGTTCCAGTTCATACTTTGTCCCCAAGTACCTGGAAATTAGACTCAGGAGCTTAGAATTTACATTACAAAGCAAGTTCTTTAAGGATGATGTCCTAAATGGGATGTAATGGCACTCAAAAATATTTGACACCATCTGCTATGATAGAATGGCTGGAAAAAGGCAAGCTCTACATTTGTAGGCCATTACTAAGGTCCATCTACATGCCTTGTCTTTTGCTATAGAAATCAAGAACACTGAGGATTTATATTCAACAATCAGGGTTCATTTTCATACGTATAGATAATAGCTGCTAGACTTCAAAACATCCTCAAACTGGATTACATGTCATGTAGTGGTCAAGGTACATAAGAAAAGGAATCCCACATCTGTATCCCAGGTCTGCCAGCTGGGATACCAGAACTACTCACAGCTACTAGACATTCTTCTACAAATGGTGTCAGCATGTGTGGCCGGATAGTGACCATAATGTCCCTGAAGTCCATAGCTGTGACTCTTCCAGACTGAGCACTGTCTCTCTGTACAAAAGCTTGTTTTGCATGTTCTAATTGTATCTCCTGAAAACATATGGGGGAAAAAAAAAAGCAGTTAGGTTCAAAATAATCACCTTAACAGTTACATTTAATGTAAGTAATGCAATCCTAAAAGACTCTCATACCTAACAAAATATAACTATATGTAATCTAATTTTAATTCACTGTTGTATGCATATTTTATTTAAATTTCTGTCTTTTCTATTCAGCTTTTCCTATGGTCTCTGTCACTGACCTCAGTACCTAGGACAACATCATAATTTCTTTGCTGTCTGGACATTATGTTATGCAATTAATTTAACTGAGAAATGAACAACACATATCAACACACCAGTGCAAGTAATCTCCCACTCATGAACATTAAAGTCTTCCATAATGTGCATTATCCAGTTTATTTCATGTGTCACAATAGGTCAAAATACTTTCTGTAAAAGCACTCACTACTCCCTGAATGAGAACAATGAAATCATCAGATTCCCATGTAGACACCTACTAATCTGGAAAGGATTCCCCCAAAGAGCATTCTCATTTAAAATATAAAGTTATTTGTCTACAAAAGACACCAGCAGTTTAATTTAGAACTCCTTGTATCATGACTGATTAAAGATCAGTTCTCAGTATTTCAGCAGTAGTAACAGGCATAAACATTAGCTGATACAACCACCTGATAATTTCATTTTGTGATTCAAATGTACTACTGAGAGAAAAGAGGAGTAAAAAGGTATATAATCTCTCAAAGTTGCATCTTTTCCTACTGTGACTTTCATCCTTTCTTCTTAAATTACTGTTAGACCACTTTCTTTTTTTGTCATTTAAAAGGAGCAATCCTGCACAGATAGTAACTGGATATTATATACAAATTTTTGTTCAGTTCTACATGTTTGTAAAAAAAAGAGATACCTTTAGTAGTTAAGACTTCCCAACCTGTATTTTTCACCTGAATGGAGGAACACAAACCATTGCTGTGTATGCCTTTTAAGTTTCAAGGATTATAAACACTTTGTCACTGGAAAAACAGTGCTTATTCTGAGTACATATTTATAGTCAGTTATTAAGTAAACAGAATCAGAGCAAAACTATGTCAGCAATACTAAGCAAGTCTTGCTGTGGACCATGACCCTATCCAATGATTTCCAAATATGTGCCTTAAAATACTAATCCAAGACTCAAGCCAGTCAAGACTCACCATCATGAAGTATTCACAGAAAAAATGATCTCCTGTAAGTTGATATTTGTCTCACAGCAGCATTCAAGGAAATAAAGAGTGAAGGGTGAAGGCAAATTCAGATGGAGTCTGAATTTGCCTTTACCCTTCACTCCTTATTTCAGACCTGCCAGAGGCCTGAAGATGTCATCCCTCCCTCCTTCTATTTACTCAGTTCACACTTCTGACTTTCACTTTCAGCCTTCTGACTTTGCCAGTTTTGGTCCTAATTTCTAATTACAGTGCTGTACCCTCTATGGTGAAAGCATACAAATATATTAGCCAGAGAGGGAAAGGGGTGGGAGGAAAAGACCAGTCAACGTTTCAGTCCAGAATTAATCTGAATTTTCTTCTTTTGATATGAGATGCTTGTGGGGGTTATAATTTGAAGTGGCACAATTTCAGTTCAGCCACATTTTCCTTACATTACAGACCCCTATGTTAAGTGTTACAATACAGCAATAATACTCACTCTGGCTGGAAGCAGCCATGCAAGTTCTTACTTCATCCCAATTGAAACTACAATTTCAACAGAAATTTGGAAGGAAGGAATTTTGGAAGGTTTATGGTGCGATGAGCTCAAGAGCTCAAAAAGACTTCATCAGCTTGAGGCAGGCAACTACTTGGGAGGCAGAGAGCTCTTTAGAGGAGTTAAGTATAATAAAGCTTGTATCCTAAATACTCATCACCTAGCAGGTAAAAACGCATGCACAAATGAACAAAAATGCTTGTCATTAAATGGAAGTACCACCAGAAGTATTACATGGGAAACAGTGAATGTTGCTTTCTTCCCCTTCCCTCATTCAATTTGTTTTAACCACTGAAACTGCTGGCAGTGTTTCATTGGCAGAATTCCGCACTAAAATGCAGTAAAAAAACCTGGACACTAGTTGTAGAAGTCCAATCTGTTCCCATCTGTGTACACCCATCAGTGTGTTTGGAGGTATTAGAAGTATTATACCATTGGTGCAACCTTGGCTAACAGTGATGTCTTAGCCACAGAACAAAGCAGGGCTTGTGCTCCAAAGAGGTACATCAAGTGTGTATTTCTTGTCATCACCCAGCTAACCACAAAAAGCCTGCTAATACTATAGCTGAGAACAAGGCAAAACATCCCATCCTCTCCTTGCTAACGTGATTCTTTCCAATTTTCTCGGTAAACTGGAACCCACTGGAGAGAATTAACCCACTTGGTTAAATACAAAGTCAAAGTCTTGGTACTGCCATTTACCCAGCTTCTTGTCAGCCAGAAAAGAGTCACTTAGCTGCAGACAACAGCAAGACAAAAGTATGAATGGGATGATATCAGTCCTCTGAAACTCCCTATTCACACCTCCTCCTTAGTCCAGAAACTAAGTTCCAGTTCAAAATGAATTATGCGTACTGCACATAGATAAAGACTGACCTCAGAAAGGCAGAGACTTTTTAGGCTATGGTTGTTTTGAGCAGTACTACACATTTTCCAGTTACACCAAGAAGAAAGAAGCACAGGGATCTTCAGCCACATGACACTCCCAAACCATGACCATGGATGTCAGCAGTATGGCACACAGAACACACAATCACATGGTAACAAACAATCTCAGAACTAAATTCCAGACAGACCTATAAAGTCTGTCAAAAACAAATCAGACATATGTCACTTTTTTAATCACTGCACAGCGCATATCAATGCAATAAACTCTTTAAAGTGTTCAACTCAAAAGAAAGGCTATCCATTCCCTCACCCTCCATGCCTGAAAGCTGAGACAACTCAGAGCATAACTATCCTTCAGAATGAGTTCAGCAGCTACTGGCAATTTATCAGGAAATTCTTTATGAGATGTTTGTAACGTATGTTGTGTATATGCAGCTAATATAAAAAAATATCACCTTAAAAATAAACTGGAAAACAATAAAGCAAAGCTGTTGTCTTCAGAGATGCTATCTGACTTGCAATAATTTTATTATTTTAATTTATAAATTGTATTTCACTCTCATATTATTTTACCTAGACAGACTAAAATTTTAAAAATGCAAAGAAATGTAATTTGCAATACAAATTACACATCCTAAAGAACCTTCTCTACCTAGACTTTCTGTAAACTTAGATATACATAGAAAACAAGCATCTTCCTTGATGCTGGAAGTCCAGAATTCCCCCAGGTAGCACAAGACTTTGTGAAAAATTAATTCATACATCATGGCAGGCATGCTGGCACCAGAATTCTAATGAAATTATTTCCTATCTAGAGATTTTACCTCAGCTTTCACTTACAGCTCATTAAAAGCTTCTTTACCTTCCACTTAGCTAGAAATTTATGTCTGCATTCCATCCCAATGGATCTACAAGTCATCAGATACAACATAATCTTTGCCACTGGAGTAGATCCCAAGGTTCAATTATAGAGAGTACTACTTCATCAGATAATATTCTAGGCACAAATAAATTCCCAGACAATGCAGAAATGGATTTACCAGGCCCACATATAGGCATATGTTAAAATTAATCGTGTGGAATAGATTTTACATGCTGAGAAAGGGGCTGATGTTGCTCCTCATAAGGCAGACTTGCCACTTAAATGACAATGGAACGTGACCATATCCAAACAGATACATATGATGGATATATAGCATAGACAGATGAGCTAATTTTAAGCTAGCAAATGAGCTGGTAAAACACACCTTGAGCTCTAGGTTGATGCAAATAGATTGTTAACTGTATTAGAGCCAAGGAGTTTGGAGGCTATCCTTTCAGGCATCTCTGCTATTGCAGACAGAAAAAGTGCTGGTAGGATATAAATATTCCAAAATCTCATATAAACATTTAATATTTAAAGCCACAAGATTCTGCATGGATTAAAATATACTACTGTTATTTTCCAACTACCTTGAGCTTTGCCAGAAGTGATGATTAGACCAAATGCTGCAACAGATAATGATCACAGATCAAGTTTATGTGACATAATAGGACCCAATGTAAAGGAATTTGAATCTAGATAGATTATTCCATTAAAAGTTGCAAATTGCATTGTACTTACAAAGCAGTACCTGAAGCGCCTTACAGAACCATCTGGTCCACGTTAAAGGCAATGTAAATGCATTCACATATCAGGAATGCAGAAAGGTAATTTGGTATCCACTGTGGTCTCCTGCTGTCTAAGGTCCAAGGTCTAAACATCAGACCAAAAAGACTGACTCATGCACAGGCAGAATGTGAGAAGGAAAGTCTGAGTACCAAAGGTTACAGAGCTTAAAGGAAGATTTCCATCTCCACTTGGCCATTTCTGTGCCCAAGCTTCAGCATCTGTAATACAATGCTGCAAGGCAAGGATCAGCTGGGAAACTTATGTGATTCAAGGATTTACAGCTCTAGAAAGTGGGTAAACAGATGTACCCAATTCCTGCGACTGACTATGCATCCTGATAGATTGTACTGATAACAGGCAGCTTCAGTAGTCTTAGGACAATTAATTTATTTGAAAATCCTTGCTGCCTGCATCAATGCTGAAAGCATCTTTATTAGCAGCATTAGAACTTTTTCTGCATGCATCTCACCTCTCCAGATACACCCAGAACTGTTATCCTTATTCTCCTGGTTTATGCTCTTCCTCCCATGTTTCTGACCTATATGGGTCATCACCAAAAGGGCTAGCCTGTTCATTAGGACCACTGACATCTTCCAACATAACCAATTATCCCCACAGTATCATCCCATCCAAGGAAAGTCTGTTTAGATAAGAGGAATGTTCCTCCACAAGATGAAAAAGCTTAATAGTTAGGACAAATCTATAAAGTTAGAAAACTCCTGCTTCAGTGCTTGCTTTTCCTAACTCAAGCAAAGAACTCAAAAGAACCCAAAGAAAGAACTCAAATATTCCAAATACCCAGTTACAAGCTCTTTTAGGTCTGTGACTCTAATCTCTCTTAACCTCTCTCAACAACCCTTACACACACCTTTTTTTTATTTAATGGTAAGTGTTCTGTTGTTACTCTGGGATTTTCTACAGGTTTTCCTCAGATCTCTAAGAAAACAGACAGATGAGACAAACAAGACTGGTACTTTGTTAAAACTGTGACTTTACCACCAAATTCAGGATACATTTCTGAGGCTTATTCTGTAGTTGGAAGGAGATACTAGAAACCACTGCCAGAGGCATTTTTTCCTAATCAAGTAGCACATTTGCTTTTTCATTCAAAAGAGGTTCTGATTCCTATTTCTGTCAGAAAACTGGTTTATGTCTTAGCTACTTAGGAGTTACAATAGTCAATACAAATCCTAAGAGAATATGATTTAATCATGTGATACCTGACGTCCTCTTCATACAAAGTTAATTAGGCTCTGTTCTACAAAGTCAATTTGAAACATTTGTCTCAATAGCATTATCTTAATTATTCCTCATCAAAATGATACCACCTCCTACTGTGAACTAACATACTCGTGTAAACAAGAAAAAAAGAAACCTTACAGTCTTGAAGCAAGTTCCCATTTTAAAACTCTCTAGTGTAAATACTAATACAGGCATTAAGTATTCAGGAGGAATACACAACAGAAACTCACGTGTTTCACCTCTTTTCCTACTGAAGACTATTTTTAACAGTATTGCTGAAATACAGATAATAGATTTATTTTTTATTAGCATAATATTTTACTTCCTGTAACAAAGTACCCAAAAGTATGAATAGCCAAGAATTCCTTGCAAAAAGCAGTATTTTATTCTTTTTATGCTACAAGCAAATTTTCCCTAAGATAAGCTCAATTCAAAGAAGATCAGAAGTATAGTTGTGTGGAAATGGCTTGTAACAAATGTTACTGGATATCAGCTCTGAGTTAAATATATGTTTGCTAAACATGCTGTTTACAGACAGAAGTACTCATTAATACAAGCCTTGCAAGCTGAGTCCAAAATGTTCAATACTGTCATTTAACATTCTTTGACTTGTAGACTTAAAAATATAGATTTTCAGACAACAGAGTCTAGGTTTTTAAATTCATGTCTAGGTCTACACAACAGCGTAGAAAAAAAATCATCTTCTGCATACAGGTGAAAACACAAAGGAAAAGGAAAAAAATCCCCAGCTAGACCGAATCAGCAGTTTTACCAATAGCATATCCTATTTATCAACATACCATACAAGTCCAGCACTCTGACTGTAAAAGCCTACACTTGGTATGTGTTTCAACTTTGCTACCAGCATGGTATTTGGCAAGTTTGCAAATACTTTGATTCTTGCATCCTTCTTATTACTTTTGGGAAACCATACTGTATTAGACCCACCAATAAAAACTGGGTGAACTCCGCATATGTTAGGTGTCTTTTTCTATCCTTTCCAAAATGCAGCTGTACAAATTCTGAATTCCAATTAAAAGGAATGTGCTGATGAATCGTGGTCTGGCCAAAAACTTGTTTAGCATCCTCTGAGAAGAAAAGAAAAATGTTCATTTAGTAACAAAATAACAATAGAGACAAACACATAAGCAAATATGCATTTTATAACATGAAATCAATACTTATGAATTAGTAACATTGTAAAGCAAAACTAATATTTTTTTGTTTACCCAAATCACCACCCTTACAAATTGTTTCTGAATAATATTTTTATTTGTGAAGTTTTATATGCACAGCACTTAACTAAAAGAAACTCAGATACTTCAAGTTCCAAATTCAAAGAAGGGAAGATTAAAATTAAAAGACAACCTATAAAAAGATGACTAAAGCAAAGTGATTCTCAGCATAATCTTTTCAAGCTGTTAACAATGAAAGTTTTGTGTCACTATAATTCATACTTCTGAATTTTTCCCAGAGTTCTCCACATTCAAACAAATCAACTACAAAAATACCATTATTCCAAGATCCACTTTTTTGGAGTTACTTATGGAGCACTGACAAGCAGGACAGAGGATGGGGGGAGACATGGCAAGGAGGAATAAAAACTTATCACCAGCACTATGAAGATTTTTAACCTAAATCTCTTCTACAAGGAGGGGAGGAGTGTGACAACTATAATCACACCTAAATACAAGCTTCATATTTAATAGTCACAACTGGGAAACAGTTTACTACACACTTGGCAGACTGGTAATTCATAGCAGTCTCTGCTTCTTACAGAAGAAGTAACTATCTGATAAACAATCAGTAGTAAGGACCATATGGTTCTGCAACTACTTACAGCATTACTGCAAGCAATGAAAACAGCAATGAGATCTGAGCAAGTACTTGTCTCAAAGGACAGAGCCCTATTCAATGTGATAGTTTTGTCTCAGCCAAAAAAGTAGGGCAAAGCTATCCTCTGAAGACAAGCTTAAGGCCTGAGGTTCCAAGCTGCTATATGCCTTCCTAATTGCTCTATGACTCTTCCAGCAACTCAAGCCAAGAGCCAGTTCTTGTCTCCTGTGAATTTCTGTGAGCATGGAGAGACGGTTCCCAGGAGTCACTCCCTAGCCACAGGCTGGGCCAGGAGCTGGTCTGCTCCCTTCACGCTTTGTGGAAGAAAGACCAGGAGTCCAAACCACGAGCTCCTGTCTGTCTCTGTGAGCAGCAGAGCTGTAAGCCAGTTCCCAAGCACGGCTGGTGCCGGGGGTTGAGGAAATCAGCACAGCTTAGTGTTTGCCTGTGTTCAGAACAAGTTGGGAGTCACCTCACTGGAGCCAGCCTCTGCCTGCCAGGCAGGACTGGGAGCAACTCTCTAGCTCATTCCAGTGCCACAAGCAAAGGTGGGAGCTGATTCCTTGGGGAAATGAGGTCATGTCTCCTGTGCATGTTGAGTTCCAGCCTCTGGCTCAGTCCATGCCAGGCAGGCACAGCAGCTCTGTTGACTTGGGGAAATCCAGCCAGAGTGGAATCCCCTCTTTTAGGTAAGGAAGCAGGAAAAAGTGAGAGCAAAAGTGTCACAGCTGAAAGCCAGGAAGATCCCAAGTAAATGAAGAAGACACAGAAAAAAAGAGTCACAAAGAGATGAAAAGGGCAGGTGTCCTGCTGCACGACCCATAAGTCCTGCAGATGGTATCATCCACAAGAACAGTTTATTCTAAAGCAAGAAGGTTTCACAGAGAGAGCAGAAATGAAACTGCAGACCTCTTCCTATCTCACAATCCACTCTGTAGTTTCAGCTTTAAAAACACAGCACCCACTTATCCCAGGAAATCAGTGGTGAAAGAGCAAGTTGGATTTAACTTGCAAACAGAAAGACTAACCCCAGTTAACCTCAAATTCATAAAATTCGTAACTCCAAGTCCTAATGTCCTATGAGAATTTTTGTCAAGCAAAGTCAATGCCCCCAGGACAGCCCCATTGTTCATTCATTACTTAAGCTCCATCACAGGCAGCTTGGATCTTGTCTGCCAGCATTCTCCAGGAGCAAAATTCTGCTCTCAAGGCAGTGGGAGAGAAAGTCTATTGGTTCAGGGTGAGGTTCTGTCCCTCTACATGAAGTCTTTCATTTAGGGTGCTTCCTACTTACACAGACCAAGGCACCTTGCCACATGTCACTGGAGATCACATTTATAAAATTCCTGCTTTCTGCCAGACCTTCTTCAAAGAAAGCAGCTGCCATGAAAAAGACAGCCTGTCTTGCCTGCATATAAGAGGATATAAAAGTTGTCTCTTTCCGGCAGTGACCACTGCTTTTTCAGAGAAATAAAGACATTCACAGAGAAAACAGATGTTCATCTACTTCCTCTTTCCCTCTCATCCCACCTCCAGAACTTCCCCAGAGCAAGCCACTGATACTGCCTGGGTGAAATTAGGAACAAATCATCATTTTCCAAAAGTTATGTTTGACTGGACTCCAGACTTAGACAAAAAAGGCACATTCTTACCTGATGCAAGGTAAGATACAGCAGACACTTAGCTAGTATAATATGAGTCTCAATTTTGTTCTGGTAGGGCAAAGCTCCACACAATTCTTACTTCAAATTGTTAGCATATGAAAGCTGCAGAGTCTCCTTTGAATATGCCCCTGTAATTTTATTTTAATTTATCATCATACATTGGCTGACTTAAAGGAACAATGTATCCTGCTCCCTCAGCTCTGTGCCCTCCTTGGCTGGAGCCCAAAATTAAAATTCTATCTCAAGAAAATGAAACATACAATCATAGAATGGTTTGGGTTGAAAGAAACCTTAAAGATTAAACCTTAAAGTTTCATTCAACCTGGCCTTGAACAATTCCAGGGATGGGGCATCCACAACTTCTCTGGGCAACCTGTTACAGTGTCTCACCCCTCTCACAGTAAAGAATTTCTTTGTTATACCTAACCTAAACTCTCTTTCAGTTTAAAAACATTCCCTCTTGTCCTATCTTGTAGGCTTTCTTTAGGTACTGGAAGGCTGCAATTAGATCACCCTAAAGCCTTCTCTTCCTCAGGCTCAACAATCTCAAGTCTATCCACTTTTCATCAGAGGAGAGGCGCTCCATCCCTTTAATCATGGGTTTCCTCCTCTGGACTTGCTCCAACAGGTCCATGTCCTTCCTATGCTGGGGACCCCAGAGTTGGATGCAGGGTTCCAGGTGGGGTCTCACCAAAACACAATAGAGTAGCAGCATCTTCTCCCTCACCCTGGTGGCCACTCTGCTTTTAATGCAGCCCAGGACACATTTGGCTTTCTGGGCTGCAAGGGCACATTACCAAGACATGTCCAAACATCAAGAAGAGAAAAGAATAGTATCTTCAGACTAAATACAATGTTTAATTATTTGCATTACAAAAGGCAAAGGAATGCACAGCAATGAAAGTGAAAACCTCATCAAGTCAATTAGGAATACAGTAAGGTCTCTATCCAGACTATTTGCATTCCCTTGACTGTTTTAGAGATTAAAGGCCACAAGCATGTCTCAAAGGTTCACGTAAGTACAAATATCACTCTAAACAGTCCAAGTTAAAGATGTGCACTTAATTTTCCCTATGACCTGGAAAACAGACTACCACACTAGTGTAGATATAGCAAGAGAACCCACACAACTTCATCTTTTCATAATCATGCTGTATATTGGTGTCATTATAACTTGGCAACTACTACCACTTCTGACAGAATGCATGTTGGATTATACAGTGCAGGCAGCTGACTGCAAGATTGCCCACTGTGCTTTTACTGATTCTTTGATGGCATGAGATGAAGGTATCCTCTTTGCCACTGCCTTTTTACACATATCTCGAACTTCCTTTTTGCAACCATTAATGGAGCACAAACTCCTATGCCCAGTGAACAGTCTTCTTCTTCCCTCGCTAGGCCTCATTACCCAATCATCTACCACATCACTGACTCAAGTCTCATCTCAGACATTAAAAACCATTCATACTACATGAAAAATTTGAAGTGTTTTAGCTTGTGATTTAACCATCAAAAGGTATCCAATTATGTACCAGAACTCACTCCAAGTTATTGTTCAGTTCTAACTGTGATCTCCTAATCATCTAACTCCAATATCAAAATAAAAAATGGACAATGAGAAAATGTTGTTTTGCATTAAACCAGCAGTAGGAAGTTCCATTGCTATTCACAAGTCACTTGCAAACACAGCAAAACACAGAGAAGCTGAGGTGTGTTTCATTGGCCAGGATTTATTATGTCTGTTTAGACTTTTTTTTTTAAAGGAACCTGTTTAAGAGCTACAGATTAATTTGTAAAGGAAATGATATCTGGATTTTATGGAGTCCAGCCACCATTCAAAAAGGTCCAACCAGAAGAGGTTGCTCAGGGCCATGGCCAGATGGGGTTCAAATACCCCTTCATGAATTTCTGACTCAGGACGTCAGGGTAAGGGAACGTTGCAATCCCAGAGGGTCATAATCAGTGGCACAGGGTCTAGTTGGAGGCCTGTCACTAGTGGTGACAAAGTTCAACCCTGGGCCCAGCAGCTCAGTACTGTTTAATGAGGAAGTTCCACCTGAACATGAAGAAGAACTTCTTTGTTGTGTCTTTTCAGTGTCTGAGCACTGAAGCAGATTGCCTAGAGAGGCTGTGGACTCTTCCTTATGGGAGATACTCCAGAACCACCTGGACACAAAATCCTGTACCACATCCTCTGGGATATGACCCTGCTTGAGCAGGAAGGTTGGGCCAGATGACTCCCTGTGGTCCCTTCCAATCTGACCCAATCTGTGATTCTGCAAATACCTCAAACAATACAGATTCACAATCTCTCTGGACAACTGTGCTTTGATCCTAAATAAGTATATAATCAAAATAGCTGATTAATGAAAGCTTTAAAATCCAGTCCAGAACACTGTTTAACTGCTTTAGTTCTAAAATAGCAAAATGTTAATGCTACATCAAGAGCCATAACAGCACAAAATCAATGTAAAGCTAGCAAAAAATAAAACCATTTGTGTGTTTGCATTGTTTGAACCAGAGCTGTCAGAAAGCAAAACAAACAATAGGCTGAAGATTTTAAACATTCATTTTCAGAAATCCATGCTGTCACTTTTATCAACCTTTTAAAAATTCAACTTTGAAACTCAATTTTAAAATAAATTGCAAGGTTCTAAAACAAATAATTGTTTGTCCCTCCACAGTCTGTAACTAAAAAACAGCTACTTTGCCATTCATTTCTGATCACTGCATGGAAGAGTTGTTTTATTTTCCCTCCAGGTGATCTGCCTTCTGTTTTACAGTGGGAGTTTTTGGTACTTTAAATCCTGGGGACCTTCTTCTCTGCAGTGTACTGATGTATATGTTTAAATACTTATTGCACAAACAAGCTTTCACATTGTCATTCCTGTGATACCATTCCATTTCCATTTCCTATGACATTCCATTTCCTGTGATTAAGAAGTAAAATAGAAATAAAGCATGCTTTGGAATAACTACAGACACTCTTGACAGAACAAGTACCATCAATACTCTCCAAGTGAAATTTGGATTTATAAATTTTAGATTTTAAAAGGAAAACTCTGAAAGTAATTATTCCACTGTATTTTGTATATAAGGAAAGTCACTTAACAGAACAAGCTGCTAAAATCTCTACTGGGTATAGTCCATAAGTATCTGACATATTAAATCTGAAATTCTTTCAAACTACTTATTTTCTTATTTTCTTATTTTGCAAGTATATTTTTCAAATGAATTTTGCAAATATATTTTTCACACGCTGTCATCATCAAGCCCACTAAAGTTAACACAGTCTCAACAGAATTTCAAAAATTTCATGATCATCTACAAAAATCCACTGATCTTACAAAATAGTCACAACATTTTTGCAGAAAACCTGTCATGCTCAGCTCTATTTTTATAAAATCTATACATTTTGTATATATTATTCCTTTACAAATTAAATTAACGTAGTATAGAAAATGTGTACCAAAGCCCTGGGCCTTGAGAAAAAATTGTATTACCACGATGACATTTGTAGTAGTAAATTCTGTAAAGACCATGAAGTATCCACCTCCGGCAAAGAGTAAAAAGATTTTGTTTTGATGAGAGTAGATTTTTCAATACCAGGACTAGGAAACCTCAGCACCTTACTCATCACTTCACCTCAGGTTCAGAGAAGATGAGGACAGAAATGACTTCCACAGGCTTTGGTTCTCACTAACCACTTGAAACAATTCCACATTTTTCATAAGCTTCATGATCCAGAGTACCACCACCAGGTTCTGCAACTTCTTCCTCATGCACAAGCATGAGGGATATGGGTCCAGGCATAACACTGCAGGAGGAAGAGCTGGAAGAAGCCTCATCTCAGGTCTTAATATTTCTTGATGACGTTTGTTGTAGGGATGACTACACCTCAGTGACCGCCAACTCCCTAATTTAACTTCCCAGCCTTATCTTGGACCTGCTCCATCCCTATGGACATGTCTGGCTGACCTTGGTCACTGTCACCAGACCTCCTTTTCTGTCTGTGCTCAGGTAGCAAGGGACTGCATGCCTTGTCAGTGAGAGATGTGCCCAGGAACCAGCTTCTTGGCACCCTCATTCAAATCAGGGTTGTCAGTCTGGTGGAGCAGCCAGCTCCTGCTGCTCCTGGACACAGAAAAATCACAGAACAGTAGAATATCCTGAGTTGGATGGGACTAAAAACAATCACTGAAGTCCATCTCCTGGCCCTCCACAGAACAACCCCACTCAAGAATCACACCATGAGCCTGAGAACATTGTTCAAACACTTCTGGAACTCTGCCAGGCTTGATGCTGTGACACTTCCCTAGGGAGCCTGATCCAGTGCCCATCTACCCTCTGGGTGAAGCACTTTTTTCTGTTATCTAATCTAAATCTCTCCTGACACAGTTTCCTGATATTCCCTCAGGTCCTGTGGTTCTCCATCTCAGGGCACTGTGACCCCCTTAGCCCATCATGCATGTTGAAGACGAGCAAAGAAAGTGTTAAACATCTCTGCCTTGTCTATGTCCCTGTTGGTGAAGTAACCTTCTCATCACATAATGAGACAATATTAGTTCCAGACTATGTTTTGCTATTAGTATATTTAATTTATTTTTTTTTGTCCCACACATTTTTGGCCAGCTTCAACTCCAGCTGAGCTTGGGCCACATGAATTTTCTCTGTAGAATGGACTGGACATACATCTTTTTTTGCCTTAGCTCCAAAGTAGATCCTTGCTCTGCCAGGCTGGCCTTCTGCCAGGCTTGCTTTACTTATGGCATTTTGGAAAAGCAATAGACTTCTGTAAAAGCATGTATAAAGAGACAGCTGCATACATATGTATTTATATATATGTATGTCAGAAATAATCAAGTAATAATTCTATGTGTTATCTTGTTTTACTGAAATTGTTGGGATTTATCCAAGATTTGCTTTGGCTTATTTTTGTTTGGTGATTTGCTTTGATTTTTCGGTGGGGGGTTGTTTCATTTTTTTTAATTTTATTTTTTCTTTGTTTGTTTTTGTTTTGGTTTGGTTTTGTTTTCATTTGGTTTATGTTTTGTTGTGAACTTCAAATTCACAGCTAGTTAGAATTTATTTCCATCCTTGATAATAATGTCTTTTATTCTGGAAAAAGCATGTCAACATCACATCTGTTCAGGTGAGATGTAGAATGATAGGTAGTCCAAGCTCTTGGCTGGGTTTTCCATTTATCTCCATTTATGTAGAAGAGGAACAACACTCTGGAAGTACAAACATTATAATCACCTTCATCTCCCTGCTGCTTTGTTAAGGAAATAGTTGAAATAGTTTTATGGTGGCCATGCAGTAAATTGAATAACAAGCTGGAATAGTTTCATTACTAAGGACAGCAAAGGAAAGGTACTCACCCCTCCAACTTCCCTCAATAAAGCATTAAGAGCAGGAAGGGATGTCACAGCCACTTTTTTCCACAGGTTAGATGCCCTGAAATAATAAACTAATGCTGTATTTTCACTTCCTCTTAATTCCTCACAAAACATGAACCACAACCTTCTTTGCAATTGTGAATTTAAAAAAATAAATTAAATTAGGTTACTTCTTTAAAATATTACAAAAAAAGTAGCAGAACATTCAAAGTGAAGTTGGCAGAGTAGAAATGCAGCACATCATCTGGAGATAATGGGAGTGTATTACACAACTCAAAAAGGGGGTGGGAGGCGGTGGTTTGAAAAATGCAGCCCAGGTCAGTGCAATGTATCTCTGCTCTATCATGTGGTATCACTAGTATTCTAGAAAAGATTCATTAAAAAGAGTGCAAAACCCTGCCACAGTACACCCGACCCATTTAGACTAAGATCAGTTTCACCTGCACCTGAAAAATGCGGCTGCACATATACACTTGTATATGAACACCTGAAAATCCCCAGAATTCACTTCTTTTGATGACTTTGTGTGTAAGTGGTAGTTTATTTTTTCATAGGGCTAGTTCCTCCAAATCCAGAGAAAATTCCCAAAGACAAAATTTAACTCAAAAAATAAAAAACATAATTTCAACCCATTTAATTATGTTGAGCTAGTCCAACTGCAGACTAGTGCTGTATTTTGCTGCTTAACATAAGTCAGTGTTGCTTGTGTTTAATCAAAGCTGAATATTTAATTCTATTTCCCATGTGGGCATATGAAATCATGATTTGGACTCATTTCTGTTACCCATATCATGGAGATGTAAAAACACAGGACTTTCAGAATCCAGACTGGATTAACACCTCTTTTTTTTTTCACATTGGCAGGAGCTAATTTCACTGTAGCTGTCCAGCAATAAAAAATTTACTTCAGAATTCACATCTTTGTTTCCTACAGCAATTCAATACACCAACCAAAGTGATAAAAGCCAACTCCTGGCTCAAAGAAATAACCCTGAACTTTACACCTTACTTTCCAGCACAGACTTGAGTGCTCTATGTCTTTAACAGCTATTTTGCTTAGATAGATGATATAAAAAAAAATTACTTTCTTGCAAAGCATTAACATACATTTTCCCTCACTTAAATACTTCAATTTCAAATACACTACAAAATGTACTCCCACAACAGTACTGTATTAGTATAAAACTATTTTAGTTCAATTAAAATGTCTAACTATCTACCCTCAAACCGATCTAAACGGTAATTTTCACTTTGGGCACTTCCAACACATTCTAAGTTTTGTTTTCTTTTATCAGCTTCTCAAATCAGGTCCTGAATTCCAAAGTTGGGAAAAAATAGTCATTAACTGCTAGGTAACAGCAGATTTTCCAATTTAGAAAACTACATTACACACATCCATCACAAAAATACCTGTATTTTGCTATCTGAAATTTCACATGAAAATCTGCAATAACAAAGCACTTTTCTCACTCCTAGAACCTGCTGAAGTTACTACCGTCTAATCTGCAATTCCAGGCCAGTATGAAAATGGGATGGGGAAAAATCTTAATAAAAAACAAGCTTAGAGTGTTATACTGCTCCTGACACAGTTCAAAATATGTTCTGGTGTGAAAGCTTTTGGTGCCTCCCTAAGTGCTGCCTAGTAATCATGTTGGGCTTATTTTTCTCCAACAGGATGTACAGATGGCTGACCCTCAGCTTACCAAAGAGTTACTCTGTTAACCAAAGAGTGACCTCATACAGTTGAAACTGACTCCCAAATTGGCATGTTCCCACATTTTCTGCACCTATTTCTTTTCTTTTTAAGTAGCATGAAGTAGCAGCAGAAAGCACAATATTTTAGACATCTGAGCATGTAGTATTCTTGAACTATCCCACCAATTGGAAGTGCTCTGTTACCTCTATCTTTTAAAATTGGAGCCATTACAGTCAATTGTGCAAATCTACAGTTGGTCATCCGTAAAAAGAGGATTTTTAACCCATTGAACCGGAACATCTTCCAAGCAGTTCTTCAGATCTCTGACAAGACACCATACAATACACTCATGCCAGTCTGATATTCCCATATATCTGCATTCAGTTGTTCAGAGAACACCCATATATCACTTTAAAAGTTCCAAAATACAGAGTAGCTCTTTTTGAAATAAAACCTCGTCATTAAAGAAGTGCAATAAAGGTCCACATATATAAAAAATGGATGCCCTCACAATGTTTTTTCACCTTCAGATAACATACCAACATCTGGAGCCTATCAGTGAGAAGCAAAAGCCTACGATACTTCTTACTTGTTGAGCTGCTCTTAGAAAATGCATTGGTTAACTCGGCACATCCTCAGGCATTAAAAAAGACTATACTGTGACAGCCCCAGTGGAGTGCAAGCATCCTTAGAGGCAGCCACAGCAGGGTGGAGAAGCAGGAGGCTGGAGCCTCCCACTAAAACTGGTCACTTCTGTTCAGATGTGAACCACAACCATTTTGTGGCTGGAAGAAGCAACAAAGGTTGTACAGCACCTGTTGTACGGAGAGGTGAGGTGAAGACCAGTATTGGTAAATAAATGTCTATCAAATGTTGTACGTAGACTTTAAAAAGGACAACAACCAAACAGACCCCCCCAAAATGCCTGGAGCAAACCATAAAGTCTAGTACCAATCCTAAAAAATGTTCAGCATGCAGTCTCTTTCAGGAGAGAGACACTAGCTACTGAACATAATTCATTGCCCGAGCCAAACTTTTCAACAAGGACAGAGCAGTCTTACAGATTAATTTCACATTAATGAAAACATTAACACACAGAATATGCTTGTGCCTTCTTGATTTTTCCCAATCAATAAGATTCATGATAAGCTTCAACTTCACAAATCTGCTGAAAATGTTAGTCTTTTTTACCCTCTTACTTTCCCTCTGTTCTGGTTGTTTGTGCTCTTGTCACTTCTGAAAACTACTAATTCACTTTCTCATGACATATCCATACACCATCCTGTTCAACTTGGCCCTAATTTTTGACTTAGATACTCATGCACTTCTGTTACCTGTGCTAAACACTGCAAGTATCACAAAAAGAAAAAAAAAGGCCACAAAATCAGGCTCCAAAAGTACCACCACTCTCAGCAAGCAAAGTAAGACTTTGGATTCAAGCTTGTCTGCTTCTTCTGTCTCCACTGTTTGTAAGGGGGAGTAACATGAATTTACACACAGAATATGACATAATTTGTTTACTTAAAATTTTCGAAAAATTTTCAGAAATTTTCCAGAATGCAATCTCTTAAAAATATTTCTACTTGAATGTGTCTATCCATAATTTCAGTTCACTGGCCACAGTGAACTTTTTTTATTACCTTTCTTGACCTCATTAGAAGTTAACAACAAAGTGCCAGCACCCTAAGACCTCAAGTTTGAAAAGTGCCAGGCCCTGTGTGGGCATAAAAAATAAATTTACTCCTCTTGCCCTGAGTAATAATTTTAAAAACCCAAACAAACAAAAAAACAACTCTAAAAACCCACCAACCAAAAAGAAAACCCTAAAAACCAGAAAATCCAAATCACTTTCACTAAGGTAAACAGCACAACCTGCTAACAAAAACAGGATATCACTTCTATTTTCTTCATACAAGGCAGCCAGGGGATGATGCATGTGACATGCATAGAGAGGCTGATGGAATGAGGCTTTCTTAGCCAGGAGACAGGATACCTAAAGGATGAACCCTTTGCTTTCTACAGCTACCCAACAGGAGAAGTGAAGATAGAGATGCACAGTGGAAGGACAAAAGGCAATGGATGCAAGCTGGAACATTGGCAATCCCAACCAGGTGCCAGGAATTTAGGCTTCCACTGTAATAGTGATCAAACACTGGGAGATGCTTGCTCATAGAGGCTGCAGAGTCTCCAGCCTCAGGGATTATTTAAAACATTGATTATATATTTCCCCTTGAGCAACTAGTCTTGAAGGTGGCACTGCAAGGGTTTGAACCATACAGCTGCCACAGTCCCTTCCAATCCGAATCGTTTGATGATTCGCTTACCATCCCCAACAAAACAACAGAACAAAACCAATAATAAAGAACAAACTGAAACACTGCATTTCAGTTCTGTATGATTTAGAAAACTCAATTCCATTTTCTAGACCAAATGAAACCAAACAGTGTAATAGGACAAAGATTTGCCTAATATTTAGAATGACAGATTCACTTTGTATCCAAACAGGCTCTCTTTTACTTAAGATGCTTGCATCCAAGTCTATCTGGTTACATAACATTTTAGCTAAAAGAAAAAAAACAAAAACTTGCCAAGTTAACATATGTCTAGAAATGAAATTATCAAAAAACAGAAGATTTCAAAAATTGTTTTGAAGAAAATAAATATACTAACAAGTCTACTTTACATCCTTTTATAATAAAAACTTCCAGTTATTTGTGCAAAATCTAGTACTGTACAATAACAAAAAACATCAGAGACTAAACACATTTCTCATCTGTAATGTTCCCACTAAATCCATCAAATCTTGGCAGCTATCATTTATAAATCAGCAAATACTTCACAGTATAGATGAAGCTATGGTGTGCAAGCTAACACATCACTAGCTACAACTTGTTTCAGGGCAACTTGAACCAGCAATGAAAGTATCGCTAATAAATACTAAATACTGCAGTTTATCAAGAGATTAAAGCTTACAGCTATGGCAATTTATATTCTTAGTTCAGATTTAGCTTTTCATCACTTTACATGGTATTCAGTGTATGAGGCTGGGAACCACTCAGATAGGTGTTTTGCAAGAGATAAAAAGAATTACCGATTCCATAAGAACCAAGTCATGCCAACAATTGAAGTGCAAAGCATAAAAAAAGTAATCCTCTGTAACAAAAGCAAGAGCTACATCACACAATCAGAAGCTAATTCTTTGGTCATGAAAGCAATTATGAAACTCCTGTAATAATTTTTTGCATATTAAAAAAATATCAGAGCATTATCATGGAGGAAAAAACTCTGAAGGCCATCACAATAGCTGTGGAGCTATTTTAACCTCTTAAGAGCTATGTCCTTTTAGAAAGTTTACAAACAAGTATTCAGGCAATTCAAGTATCAGGTATCAGCAAACAGGAGCACTTAGTAAGATGTAACCTTAATTAATGTGTTTATCTAAGAAATGTACTGATATAATTAATAACAGAAACAGAGACCCACAATAGCTACTGTCTGCGTGCCAATAAAGTCTTGTTTAGAGACAAAAGCAAAATACAGTGTTTGAATCTGCTGCTGCTACACTTAAACAAAAATTTGGGGGCTGGGCTCTCAATCATGTTTTTGCTGGCTTTGGGGGACACTGTTGTTTAGAGTTTTTTTTTAATTAAAGGACTGACATTTTACAGCATACTCATACTTCTCAAAGGAGGGTAACGCAGCATCCATTTTGAAACAGCTTCAGATTAAATTAGAGGACCTCTAGAAAGCAAACCAAAACCATAAAACCACACACTATACCACAGCTCCATTTCATTAAGTACAAGAGCAAGAATTTCTGTCTGGTGGGTAATTCTACTTTAATAAAAATCAGAATTAAAATCTTTAAAGCAAGTTCAATAATGGTTGGCAGCACAGACTCAGGCAACCACTTATGGTTAAGCTCTTATTGTGCATTTCCTTACTCTCTTAGCAAAATCAATATGGACAGCACTTATTTTGCCTTTCATTAGGGCTTGTGAGAACTGGTATCAGAAAAGGAATGTTCCAGTTCCTGGGCATCACTACTATGTTACTCACAACTCAGAACTGTCAGGTACCACGATTTATTTTACCCATCCAAAATTAAAGACGAAGGTTACAATGACTTCGTTTTTAAACACATTTTACCTAACCATCTCACCTTTTTTTAAATGCCATCTAGTAAAGAATTTCAAAGGGCTCTGCTTCTTTAATGAGGCATTAAAATACAGTCATACGACAAAAAAGCAACTCTACTAAGTCTCTTAAACCCCTGGACTTACATTATCAGCTTTTATGTGCCTGTCAACACTCAACAGTAAGAAGCAATGGTTTGCTCTCTGCCTCGAATTTAAAAGCCAGCTAAACTTCCTCTCACTTTCCTGCTGAGAGCTTTAACTCCTTACAAACTGTCAAAGCTTTGACACTTCAGCAGAAAGTAAATCTACAACATGATGCAATGGCCAGGTGTAGTCTCAATCAGCCACTAGCCACTAATTTACTAGTGGCCATTTAATTCACCTCAAAAAGCAATAAACTAGAAATACTTCCCACCCCCCCATGTACCCACACTGCTTGCACATTAGCCCTTTTAAATAAGCAGTAGTTCTGTCAAAGAACCAGGTACAGTTAACTTGCAACTTGAAAGAAATGAAGCATTTAAAATTGTAGAGATGTCAACATACAGCTAAAATGCAAA
The DNA here is from genome assembly GCA_013399455.1 of Anthoscopus minutus. Lineage (NCBI taxonomy): Eukaryota > Metazoa > Chordata > Aves > Passeriformes > Paridae > Anthoscopus > Anthoscopus minutus. Next base: position 26,625 of record VWYI01011783.1, read on the forward strand.
TCCATTTTCAAGCCAGAAGCTAAAGTAAGAGTACAGTATTTTTCAAGAAAAGTAATGCAAAGTGTTAAATTGGAACTTCTTTACCCAGAACATTTCTCTGAATATCCACAACCTGGATCTCACTTTCAGTGAAAAAGTTCATTGGCATAAAGCTCATTATTAATTCATTTAACGAAGATGCCAAACCAAGTGCACCTGTGAAATAGTAAGAGTTGGTCAGATCTGCACAGTAGAAAATGTGAAATTCAGTCCTGGGAACTATCCTGCTTGGTATAAGCTAAAATATTTAGATCATTATTTTAGTGTACAGAAAAACAATGACTGCACAGATAAGCCATGCTGGTTTTTACAAGAATAAAATGAGATACAGACTTAAAATGAGAGTCATGAGATACTACACCTAACAGAAGTATACTGAAAAATTATCCTTTCCATACTCTTCTGTTCCTTTCACACTGTAATTCCACAGTACACAAAACCCCTATTTAAGTCTCCTAACCTTGATACTACTCTCATTCAAGTGAACAGAAAAAGATCTTATAATTAGTCTCAAAGACGCATGACTGAGACACTGAGTGGCAGAGCTACAGGAGAGTATTTTAATAACGAAAATTTGTGAAAGATTTATGAAAATCTTAGGATTTTTCCATAATAGCAGGAAAATAAAACTCCTTTTTTTCTTCTCATGATAGAAAATAAGGAACTAGCCTTGTCTAAAGGTCAACCATTTCTGCTGAGAATGCACAACACTGAGACAGCTTTTCCATCCTCCTCAGTCCAGGTACTTGCTGGGGCGGTAGCCACAAGGTACTACACAGAAGTTACAAATACATCTATGGTTTGAAAAGGGGAGATGAAGGAATTAAACAAACAATATCAGAGGTTCTGCATTGCAATCATGCAATGTTGGCATGTCTCCTCCTTCAAATACCTTAAATACAGTCTGGCATTTCTCTCATCACTAGAAGGACTTCAATGGACTTCAAATGTCAAACAAATCCTTTGACTCACTGTGTCAAACCCCAAGGGAAGCATTTGACAGCAGGAAAAATAGAAACAAGAATGCCAAGAGTTAAAAAGTTAAGTCAGACTGATTCAGCATTCAGATCAAACAAATACAGTTCTTCCTAGATTATTAATGAGCACTCCAAGCAATCGGGGGCTCTGATGCAGACAAGAAACTGCACATCACAGGCATTCCAGGAACTCTGGTCTACCTTCATTGGAACAAAATCCTAGTAAAATATGCATTCCATGGCATCTCTTACTGCTTCTCTGTCCATATGCATACACAAAAATGTTAGGAACAAAATACTTCCTTCATCAAGGTTATAATCTGCAGAATTTTTTTTCTGAAAATCTTTTAGAATCTGTAGTAAATTCTGAAATATTGCATGCGAAAAGCACATCTGTCACACCCTCAACAGACTTACCAAAATAGACACAAGAAGAGACTGCAAGTCTTCTCAACAGCCTCAACTTCTAATACAGACTTTTGGAGATGGTATATGGAATACAATGATGCTTCAAGCAATGGTTACAGAATCTTGTTAGTTCAAACAGAAAGAGAAGAGCTTTTTTAACTGGGTATAAGACATGTGCAGGAAATACCAGTAAAAGGCAACGGATGTGTGAACCATATATTTTGGAAAGACAAAGAGTCAATGTCATAAATTTTCCATTTACTTAGAATTGTTTAACAACCAAACAATAAAATGTGATATATAGGAATAACCAAGTCCAAATGTAGCAGATCAGAAACACCAATTTTATCCAGTGTCAGTACTCAGTCCTCATATGTTTTCAAGTGCAAGCTAAATATCAGAAATTAGTCCAAACGGCTAAGTTTTAAATCCTTCCTTCAGAGTGAATGACCCTTATCTTTAGGCAGGTGGGAGATAGCCCTGCAGATATCAAAAGTTATCTCTAGGATATCTAGAAAGAAACAGTCCTCCTAATCAAGTTTTAAACTGACCTAAGTGTATCTCATTATTAGTGCAAACATCACACTTCCAATGCACAGCTGAATTTTAAAGGGGGAGGGAACAGCAGAGGACATGCAATAATGAACTTATTACTGTAAAATCTCACACAATACAGTTTTTAGCCTTAAAAGTCAGGCACGTTGAAATACAGTCAATTTAAAGACTAAATCAGGGTAATGATTTCAAACCCAACATTCACCCAGGTCTTCTGGCAACTTCCTTGCAGTTTTACAATCATTTCCCATAGTCCCCTATCACTGCTGGTCTGGACCTGCACAAGCATATTGGGGAAGAGAAAGAGAAGTGACCAGTCCTCCAGGGAAAACTCTGATGATGACGATGACATTGACTTCATACTGTGCACACATAAATGATTTCAAAAGTGCAGACATAAAGTTGCTTAGCATTAGTGTAGTTCCACTACCAATCATTGTCTCCTACAGTAACAGAAGGTGAAAAACTCTTTGGCATAGGTAGGGATTTTTACATTAAGAATGCACATTTAAGAATGTCTTACCAAAAGTAACTTCTCCTTTGCCAGTCTTGTCAAATAGCTGAAAGGCTACTATGAACAATGCATCTGGAGCACACAGGACTGATTCAAATGCCACAAACTCTTGAAAGGATATCAACCTAAGGGATGAAAGAAAAAACAATAGCTATGAAATCAACTTGCTTGCAGAAAACTGAAATACAATGTAATACTGATTATACAAAAGAAATAAGACCATAACCAAAATGTGTTCAAAATGTATTCAGTAGGGATTAAAATTTATCCTACAATGCCCTATCCTCAATGCTGTCAGGAAGCCTTTATATCACTAAATGGAAATGTCTGTTGAACAAAGCATTATTCCTCTCAGCAAGTCACAACAGAATATAAAATAAGAAAACCACTCAGCATGGCTACTCACCTCAGCTTTAATGTCTAACTGAACTGCCCTCTGGGGGAGTCTACCTCCCTCCACTAGCAAGACAGAGCCAATAAAGACATGAGTAACTTCCCTCAAGACTCAGTACTTAGCACTTTTGGAAAGCAAATCCATTCAAGACCTACATGCTGCCACTCACTTTAGAAGGAACCGATCAGAATGTTATCCATTTTCAAGCAACTTATTAGTCATCCATCACAGCCCTCCAGCCCTGCATGTTGAGTCATAAATTTCAATCAGTAGTCTGTATGTTCTTCCTCAGCCCAAGAGCAGTTTATTCAAATTCATCATTACAGCCAGGTTCCTAATGTGCTAGCACAGTAGTAGGACATAGATAAAAGTAGAGCTGTCCTTCCAGAAGTTAGTTCATAAGCAGAAATACATAATGAGACAACTTGGCATTGTTTCCAGCAGTAGATTTGATACAGGAAAGACCTTGAACATTCTAATTTCCCTGCGTCACACCCAAGAGTTCATATGGAGATCAAACTTCTGTTCTTAAAGAGGTAAAGGATAAATATTCTCTGTTTTGCTGCTTCTTTAATGCCTAGGCTGTATAGTTTAAAATTAATCTTCAAATATGTGGTGGCAAGCCCTGCTAGCTGTCTGGGATAGTTAAGACTGCTGTCTCTCAGGCTGCTTTATGTCACTATAGCAGGCACGTACCTTTAAGGGGCTCACTCATGTGGCAGCAGCTGGAGAACAAGAATTATTTCTGAAAAGCACAAAATTCGGTGTATCCAATGTCAAGAAACACATAAATCCATGGGATTTTTAATGGAATCTAACTATATCCTTAGGACTTTGATCTGAAGTGACACGGCAGCCATCTCAATGAAAACTTCTACTCAGTTTCCAGTAACAGTGAAGAACTAAGGGTTTGAGTAAGTTGGAAAATATATTTTTTCCATCAAGTTATTATGACCCATGACTATACAACAATTTCCAGTCACCTGTTTTATGGAAATTCAGAGAATATGCTGAGTTGGAAGAAGCCCATCAGGATCATGGAGACCAATGCACAGGCCGATTCCCAAGAGTCACACCATGAGCCTGAGAGGATTGTCCTTCCTGAACTCAGATAGGCTTGGTGCCATGATCACTTCCCTGGGAAGCCTGTTCCCATACCTAACCATGTGCTGAGTGAAAAGCCTTTTCTTAATATCTAACCTAAACCTCCCTGAACTCAGCTTCATGCTGTTGCTTGAATTCTGACACTGGTCATGAGAGTGAAGGGTTTAGTACTTGCCCTTCCTCTTCCCCTCATGAGGAAGCTGAAACCACAAATTTGAAACTCCCTTCAGTCTCCTCGAGGCTGAACAGACCAAGTGACCTCAGGCATTCCTCATATGGCTTCCCCTCAAGGCCCTTCACCATCTTTTCTGCCCTCCTTTGGGCACTCTCTAACAGCTTCATGTCTTTTTTATACTGTGGCACCCAAAACTGCCGCCTCAGTGGAGAGCAGAGCAGGACAATGCCCTCCCTTGCCCAGCTGGCCATGCTGTGCCTGATGCTTCCCAGGACATGGGTGCCCCTCCTGGCTTCCAGGGCACTGCTGACTCATATTTAACTTTCTGTCTACCAGAACTCCCAGGTCCCTTTCCATAATTCTGCTTTCCCACCTCTCATTCCCCAGTCTGTCAGTACATCCAGGGTTGCCCCATCCCAGGTGCAGAATCAACACTTTCCCTTGTTAAACTTCATACAGCTGATTGCTCATCTCCCTTGTTTGCTGAGGTGTCTCTGCATGGCCTCTCTGCCCTTGAGGGTGTCAGCAGTCAGCAAACTAACTCAGTATGCCTATGAGTCCTGCATCAAGGTCATGCAAGGTTATGAAGACATTGAAGAGCACAAGGCTGAGGCTGGAGCCCTGCAGAACCCCCTAGTGACAGGCTGCCAGCCCAATGCCACCCCATTCACTGTAACCCATTGTGCCTGACCTGTAAGCCAGTCACCCATCTATCATGCAGCATGCTTTTCAGTTGTGTGCTGGGCCTTTTGTCCAGAAGGGCACTATGAGAGACAGTATCATAAGCTTTGCTGAAGTCCAAAATGATTACAACTACTGGCTTTAGTAGATCAATGCTTGAAGTGTGCTTGCTGCACACCAGCAGCCAAACATCCACAGGGTAACAAGCTGACTTCTATGAGGAACATTAAAATATGACAAGATGAATAAAAGAGGACTTTTTTTTCAAAAAGCATAGCACAGAGAAGGCTTAAAAGCTGTTCCACACCATCTCCCTCAGTATACATACAATAAATAAAAGAAATGTAGAGTATTAAATGGTCTAACGATTAATTCTGGGAGCTTGCCTCTGTAAATTATAACATAGTGCAAGAAGTAAATAAAAAGAAACCTCCTCAGGTATTCTTAAGATTAAACTCACAATTAACGATGTCAGCAAAAATATAAGAATGCCTTAAGCTTTACCGGCAAAGAAGTCTGAGCCTTGTTACATATACACATGTTTGCACACGAGCAATCCATCAGTCCTTAACACTCCATGGGAGCCCTCAGTACTCCCCACTGTTAGACACAGACTACACAGATACTCGATTTCAAAGGAAGAAAACTTCCATCCCTTCTAAGACAAAAGAAATTTTTTCAAAAGTAACATTTCCTTCCATTTTAAACCAGTATATCATAACCTCCTCAGTCTTGTACTTACGCATATTTCATGTTACACTTTTATAGCCAGTTGGTTATAAAAGGCTATTATTGTTTATTATTATCGGCTACATACCTAACAGAACAGTAAACAGATCCAAGGCACTGAGTTCTGGCCCAAAGATTATAATACATGCACACAGTAAAAATAAAAGAGACAGCAGGTGACAAGACTCTAGAATAGGACTGTTTGGAATTATAAATGTAAAATCTCTGCCAACATCATTTTGGTAAAGCTTTTTGTGTGAAACAACCTGCACATGTCCTTACCAACAGATCACAAAACAGTGGTGACAGCATAGGAAAAAAATACGACACCTATCCCAGCACCATGTTAAGAACATATTCTAAGTTACTAGGCCTGGGTTTGACTAAAACTCCATGTATTAACACTGTTATACTGGTGAAGAATTTTTTTTTTAGTATGTGGAAGCAGTAACTCCCCTAGTAACTATATCCATTTTTTAAAACAATTATCCACAGAACTAGGAAGATTAAAAGTATACGAATTGTGTGGTTCTAGCCAGACTGTTAAAGAAGAGACATTAATATCTGCTGTGCCAGCTGAATTCAAATTAACCCAATTTTTACATGTTAATTAAACCAGCTATTTTCTTCTTATTGTATTTTTGCTCCCTAAGTAGACTAGCCTGCTAGTGATTCCCAACAGATCTATTCTAACAACGACGTATTCATTTACTTCTATTATGACCATACAATACAGTAACTGAGCAGTAATTTTTCAGTCAATTACACGTGTGATTCTTAATGCTTAAAGAAGCTGAAAAAATGTGTACTACATAGCCATATGCTCACTTCTCTATACTGCACAAGGGTAGTTGCCTGGGTAACACGTTTTCTCTCTGGTTTAGCATCACCCTTTTGGGTTTAGCATAACCCTTCAGTGATTATCATTAGGTGTCATTAAACACCACATGTTAACATGGACTTCAATATACTACTTAAGAGTTATTTCATATACCTAAACAAGTAGTCATTTATGTTACAAAAGCAGAGAAAAACCTAGTGATTTTAACAGCACAAGGAGAGGAAGCTGAAATATTTACAGAATTTTATTTCAGTTTTGAAGATATTCCGCCCAAATAAGTCAAAGTCTTCCTTCACCTTCACATTCTCATTACCAGTGCAAATACTGCACACTTTATTCAGGAAGGCTCAAACCTTGATATTTTAAATGCATCCACATACAAGAACAACTGGGTATGGTGCAGCAAAACCATTATTTACTACTCTCTCCTTTCTTCCATGCTCACACCCATGGTATCTGGACACCTCAAAGACATGACACATTCCCACCAGAGAAAGTCTGCATGTAGCCACGCAAAGAAAAAAGGCATCAGCTGCTGTAATACTACATACAAATGCCATGATAAAGAGTTTTTCTTCAGAAATCAATACAGATGTTTTTACTGTATCAGCAATTTAAACATGGTAACATAATGGGACACAAATTGAAGCTACATCTATAATTTTTCACTGCAAGCTAGGTAAACTAAGTATAGTGTAAATTGGTGCATTAGAGGATAAATGTAAATCCAATAATAATGGCAAATACTGGCATTTTCAAGTGTTATTTTTGAATACTTTGTCCTTTCTAAAAATAAAGCATATGGTATTTCTCAGTAAAGTGTTAGTTACTACAGTCCAAACAGACACATGCAGTGAATACTTATTTTATTCAGCAGATGTTTAAAAGTACAAGATCCTAAAAAACTATATTGCAGTAGGCAGGATGGAAAATGCCCGGCCTGTTGCTGATAGGCCTTTAGACAGCTACTGTATTTTGGGGAAATTTCTGATCAAGCTGAGGGTAAATGAAGCACTCTTTCTTTTTTTTTATTTAAACTAACATTAGGAGTGAAAAACTTAAGGCCAGGAACCAGGCTCTTCAATCTGTTTCATATGAACAACAACCAAGCAAAATCACACTTATTAAAATCTATGTTATTACTAGTCAACTACTTTGAAAGGTTTGTCTAGCCATCAGCAAGGAAAATATTTCTTTTTCTTAGAGGAAACCTTAAAAACATGCCTACATAAGAAAACAGCAGGAAAGCCCACCGTTAAATAAACCTCTGCCCTGGCTTAAAATGGAGGCAAAACTTGCTCCCATGGCAACGGATATTCATTGAACAACAGAGGATGCCTTAAGAGGTCTCATACCTTTGTCACAACAACAGTAGCTCATGTAGATCCTCAAATCCTTAATTTCTGGCAATGCAGGAATTGGACTAGACTTCCATAACATTTTGATTCTGTGAGATTGTATGCAAGAGCTACGGTTCTTCTCGTTTCACACTCAGAACTTCTTCAGCTCTTGAGAAAGAAACTCTTCACCCATCTATATTCCCTGCTCATGAGTCAGATACTCTTGTGCTGTCTGCCTTTCACCTGTATACTTACCCAGTTAAGTATTTCACACTGATTGCACTTGGTACATATACCTAACTTGTCACCAAAATCAGAAAGAATTAAAAAGCATTCTGAAGGAATGCACCAGGAACAACCCTGGTGAAGGCTCAGACCGTTTTAGTGACAAGTGGTTATGCTCACCAGTCATAAACAACAGCTGCTTCTTACGAGCAAACCAGGGATCCAAGACAGTGGATAAATGCTTCTGGAAATATCCTAGCAGTATTTTCAGAACTGCACTACTTTAAGTCACTAACACTGTAACAAAATTAACTTGTCATTGTTCTTGCAAGATGCTTTCTATTTTATAATAGAAATAATGTTAAATTACTGAACAGACTCTCATGACCTTAACCATGTGTAAGTCTCTGACAAGCCTATTAAAAATGAACACCAACAAAAGCTGGTTTGTGCTTCACTGTAAAATTGGGAGCTCTGGACTGCCAAGTTGGCAGTTCTCCTATTCAATAGGAGAAGACCAATAGTTCTGATGGTGTCTTTAGGGGATTTCACGATAGGAATTGAAAAGCAACTGCCCCTTGCCTCAGATGATTACTCAGCAAATTACTTTAAACACCAGGAGAACAAAATACAAATGCTGAGCCACATGGCAAAAAATGCTACAATGCCATGTTAGAGAGGTGGATGCTAAACAGTTTCCAAACTTTCTCCATTTTTTCACATATTAGCTAGACAGAAAGACAGCCTGAATACCAGATGAGACTCTCCAAAGACACGAACTGTCACTGCAGTGTGGATTACAGAAACAATCCTTACCCACGGCAGAAAGCAGCAATTAGAAGCTTCAATACCACACCGCAAAACTCTTACAAGATTATGCCAAGTTATGAAATCCCAACTTGTCAACAAGTTCACATAGGCTACAGTTTTACATTTTTTTCTTCCTAACACCAGCTTCTGTTTGTGAGGGAGATCCAAATCACAAGGTATGGATTATGTTCTCAATCTTCTTATTACAAAATGGATTTGAAGCCATGTAATTTGGAAAATGCTGGTTTTGCAGGCATCAAACCAAGGGAAGAAATCTGAGAAATGTTTAACCTTTTCAGTCAAACACCATCTGAAGCCATGGCTCTCCAGAAGCCATCAATGATACCAACAAAACCTTTTACAGAATTCTTTTAGTGGGGCAGCAATCATCACACTAACTCATCTGCAAGGTTTAAGGTGCCCAGCTGCCAAATATGTGAGACTGGCTGAGCAGCAAAGAAAACACAGAAAGGACTGCAAAACTTCTCAGTTATGTCTGCATCTGTTCCCTAAGAAGACTGCATTCTCTAGTCAATCGTTGTTTAGCTCACATTTTACTCTGCAACCACAGATATGAGTCATGCCTGAAGTTTTTCTGGTTTCTAAAAATGCCACAACTACCCACTTTAAGTCCATCGCAAATTATTCTCAAGTTTCTCTAAAGATTCTTTAAAGGGAGGGTTCAGCAATTCATATGGGTGAAGAGATAGCTTGCCTGGGCAAGTACCAAAAGCAAAAGCTAGGATTTCATTAAAGTAGGAAAGAGGAAGATGGAAGGGTAGCTAATCTTGCCTATTGGCCAAGTCAGCCTTTCAAATGCAAACCATGCACAACCAACTTCACTGCTGTCTTCCCAAGACTGCAGAGTGGCTCCCTAAATACCTTAGGTGGTCCTTGCTCCTCCTCCCTCTTGAAGGAAAAACACAGCGGAAAAAAACCTTTAACTGTGCCATGGCAAAACAAAGCAGAGGCACTTTTTTCTAGGATCTCTTCCTACACCATCTAGATTTATTTTGGATTTCTATTTGAAAGTGTTTGTGACAGATACATAAAGTAAACAGAGACAGAAAGACTCAGTGAAGGAAAGAAAAGCAGGAGCTAGGGGAGCCAGCCAACAAACATGAAAGGTTCCATGAATTAAAAATACATAGTAGACAGAAAATGGTTTGCACCACTAAATGGTACTTCAGTTGAAAACAACATTTCTACTCTTTTCACTTAAAAGACACTGTATTCCTTTATGGATCAGGAGGGGAAAACAGAACAAAACAACCCTCCGTCACCCTTCAAGGATCAGACTGAAAAAATGGTTTTGTTTTTTTAAATGAAAACAGAAAAAGGGAAAAAATAAACCAATCAAATACAAATCCCCGCCCATCCCCCAAATCAAAACCACAAAAATACACTTACCCATCTTTTGTCTGATCCACCACACCTGCAAGGAGCTGTACAGTGCTTGCATTAGGCAAACCATCTCCAATTATCTTCAGGTAGCGTGTAACAAAGTCATCAGGAGACATGAAAAATTCTCCATTCTTCTCCACACTTGCATACTGTTAAATGAATACAATACTTAGTGCCTCAACATGTTCTTCTCCAGGCATTTATTACCACCACCCATAGTTTCCAATCACGAGCAGGCCTCTGTTACCAACAGATGACAGTTCTGCTCCAGTGAACCTACAGCCTAGACTCAAACAGGAAAGAGTAAGATGGGAATAATAAAGCAGATGAAGGCTCAGCTTCCCAAACAACAAATGGCAGACACATGACTTTTGGATTATCATGTCAACAATTTCTCCATAGTAGTCCAGAAATGCTCCATATTGAATATGTTTTTGAAATAGAAAAAGAAACACATGCACATTTGCAAGCATATATGTCAAACTTTGACAGCTAGGGTATTGCAGCATATCTTATTTATCTGAAATGACTCCTTTCTTTAGCCTTTCTAAGTTGGAATGAGAAGGCAGGGTTGGTTACATCCACAAAATACCAGTGGATCAAATGATCCCGCAGGAATATCCACCTGGGGGTGCTGTTTTGAAGAACTCTACTGCATCACCTCCAGCCATGGCTGCTCCTTAAGGGAAGGAGAAACTACAGATACTCCTCCTTGGCTGAAGTGCTGAAAAGAGGCCAAAGAATAGCATTTGCAGAAAAATGTAACAGCAAAATATGATCTTTGACAGTTCAGCACACTGCAAAAATAAAAAAAGAGTTCTGACACCTGCCATACATTATCCCTGCTTTACATGCAGTTCCTAGCATATTACTTCAGAAAACAGCTATTGACAGATCCAAGCATATTTGCTCCCAGGGGAAGCCTCCAGTAATATGCTACAAATAGAAGTAATATTAACATTTTAAAAGATAACATCTAAATAAATAAATAATATTTCCTTTGTTACCACCTCTACCCTCATTGCTAGTCATCCCTCAAATGTTAAAGTCCTCATTTTCTTAACAAGGTCAAATTTGCAATCAGCCCTAAAGAATGTATTTTAAGAAAAGAAAAAGGATAAGGACACTCATTAAGAGGAAAAGAAATCCCAGGCAAGATTTGCAGAACCATGTGTTAGCTTTAAGGGAAACAGGTCTTTCTTGGGATAACAAATGTGAACTGAGAACAGGAAAGAAACAGCCAATTTCTCTTTTTAAAATTTTTTTAAGGCAGAGTAGGATAATAAACTATCATTGCAGCTCTCCATAGAGCATTATCCACACTAAAGTAATAAATAAATTAGATGCCTATTGCTATTTTGTAGTATATTCCAAATACACGTTTTCTTTCACATTTCTAGGTTCTGCTAAGGGAGAGAAACTGTCAGTTTTCATCTCATACTGGTGCCTGCAGCGTACCGTTATACCAGCAGTAGGCATATAACTCTCAGAGGGATGCCAAAGTGTTACAGTAAGTAGATTATTTTCTTCTAGTGCTATATAAATACCATTTTCAGGTACAGCAATATCTTCAAGAAACAAGGCTTTAGAGAAGCAAGCCCAAACAAAACATAACTCGCTTTGGCATCTATATATTGGTTAGTGCTAAAGAATTCCTGTTTCAATAGACACTGTAACATAGACCTTCTAGCTGCTACACTGCAAGGAATTTTGAATTGTATACTTTTATAAGAACAAACAGATCAATTGATTTCAATGTAATCATTTGCAGAAAGACAGAATCCTTCAGAATCCCAGCCTCAGAAACTTTTAACACAGCTGCTATTGAGAAACAAATCAAATAAGTCAGACAGTCTATGCTTCTATATTTCTTTTTTTTCATCCAGGCTTACCCCCTGCTAGGGCACTCAATAACAGAAAACAGCACAAGGTTTCAGTGTCCCCCTGTTTCTTGTCATTGTGATTTACTCAAGTGTATTTGAAATCCAATCACGTACTCTATACTACATATATAAAATGACCTTGAAAAATGTCAACTTGATCACTTTGACTAAAATCTAATCTCTTAGGGGTTATATTAGAAGACTTTGAAGAAGTACTCCTGGAAATTATCATAACAAAAAGAAGAAAACATCAATTCTATTCATTTTGGAGGAGCAATATTTAAAAATTGATTCTTTACAATTTTATTTTCCCCCACTTTGACAATTATACCCACAGAGAATTTGATATTATACAATAGTACTTAATGTTTTTTTGGTAATTTACATACATTTTAGATAGTCAAGTAATAGCAAGTTTAACCTCATTTTAAGTAAGATTTGCAAACATCCTATTGGGGATTTGACATGCTAAATATGCTAAAATTTGACTGTAATCCACTACATTTAAACTGATAGTTTCACATTAATTTCTATACTGTGGGTACCATTTCTACATGGAAATCATATTTTTTAATTCTTAATTGATGTAGGAAAGAATGGCTGTCAAATTATTTTGTAAGTAAACATTCCACAATCTGCAGAAGCAACTGTATTGGCTTCACCACTTAAAATAATCTGGAGAATAATTAATACTCTGGCTATCACTCATCTGTAGACCATGAAACAACACATTTATTCATCATTTTTACCTCTTGGGAGTAAGCAGCATGACAATTCTGCATTACACTGAACAAAACATTTAGCTCGTATTTCATTACTTCACTTTACTTGGATCCCTTCTTTTTAGTGGAAGGGAAAGCAAAAAAGGAAAAGAAATCAGAAGTTGCATTTAGTGTGCTCAACTACAATCCTTTCAATCCGCCAAATCAGAAGGTTGAAGGAGCTACTATCTGCAGAAATGCAAGAGAGATGAATACTCAGGGGCAGGTAGAAAACAATTTTCACACTATTCTCAGCAAACCAACTAACCAATCTCCCCACTCTCCAACTGAGGATCACCTCATAGTTCAGAAGGGACCAGGCTTCTCTCTAGTGTGTGTATTTCCTTCCTCAATGCTATCATCTTCTCAGGTCAGTGTCTGTACTCCCTGTCTGCCTTTTCTGCTGCTGTGCTCCTGCTCTTCAAGTATGTTCCTCTGGAAATCACATAACCCCTTCTTTTTTATAAGTCTTTTTGCTCTCCTGACAGATACAAGTTCCAGGACTTAAGAAGTTAAATCCTGGCTTTCTCAACTGAAAATCTGATTTCAGAGCTATAAATACTGACAGTATATAATAAAACTATAAATACAGGCAATATACATTGTGACACCTACACATATTGTTAATAATAGCTCACAAGGGACAACGGAAAAAATACCAAGAACTACATGCAGAGTGGGGCATGATGCAGGAAAGCAAATATGGAGGGAAGAAACTGGAAAGGTATGAGCTCTCTTATACCCTCAATACCTCCATAGAAATAATTCCAATACAACAGCTCTCTAACAGCACTGTGGCATCTACCTCATACTTATTCTTCAGAACAACAACCATTCTTCAGAAATTTTGTACTCTTTTATTTTTCTTTTAATACCAGATTATCAAACTTACCCAGACACTGGACTAATAAATCTTAGAAAGGCTAGAAATAGTTATTTAAATTTAAGAAATGGGTCAAAGAAATCCAGTTCCACAAAATCACAGAATAATTTAGATTGGAAAGGACTTTAAAGATCATCTAGTCCCAACCTCCCTGCCACAGGCACACAACTGTTCCATTAGACCAGGTTACTCAAAGTCACAATCAATCTGGTCTTGAACACTTCCAGGGATGGGGCCCAACCTTTCTGTGCAAGCTGTTCTGGGGATTTTACCACCTTCAAAGGAAGAGTTTCTTCCTTACTTCCTTAACCTGAACCTACTATCTTTTAGTTTAAAGTCATTCCCCCTTGTCTTATCACTATATGGTCTTGTAAAATGTCCCTATACTAGTAAAATGTCCCTTTTCAGATTACTTCTAAGCTCCCTTGAGGTACTTGAAAGGCTGCAGTAAGATCTCCCTGGAGCCATCTCTTCTCCAGGCTGAACAATCCCAAGTCTCAGTCTGTCTTCACAGCAAAGGTGCTTCAGCACTCTTTGTGATCCTCCTCTGGAGGGTCACATCCCACATCCCTCTTATGTTGGAAGCCCCAGAGCTGAATGCAGCACTCCAGGTGAGGTCTCACAAGAACAGAGTAGGGTTGGAGAATCACCTCCCAGTTTTCAGCAAAACATTAAAGCACACTTCTCTCAAGTATATAAGCAAGTACATGAGTCATTTCTTTAATTGCATGATTTCCACTGAAGGCCAACTGACAGGGAATTTCAGTTAAATAATAAATACGGCCAGCACTTCACAAG
>VWYI01011784.1:0-11811 GCA_013399455.1 Anthoscopus minutus
AAACAAAAACTGGAAAGTACAATATTAAATACTGAGAGGTTTTAAGAGGGAAAAAAATGAAGTGCTACTTTAAACCATGCTTAATTAAGCTGTAGAATTCCTTGCCAAAGGATGCTGTGGATGCCAAAGTAAAAATTGATTTAAAAGCAATTAGAGAAATTCATGGAAGAAAGGACCTTCAATTCTTATTAAACACACAGACAGGATAAAAGTACTGGCTAATGATGTATCTAAACCATAAGATTATATTTTACTACATCAGGGAAATACCTGAACTTAGATGGATTTTGGCCCCTGAAGAGGGAAGGAGTTCAACAATAGGTAGGTTTGAGCAATGTGTTTTGTTAATAAGCCTGGACTTGTTGACAGTGAGGCCTCATGAAATGAAGTGTTGCCACCTCTTCATAGAACTGCCATTTGTAGATTCAGGATGCAATGAAAATAATTGCTTAAGGATTTGATGGTTGGATGCAGGAACCTTGGTTGCTGTGCATATGATATGGTGTGATCCTGAAAGGTGGCAAAAAGGAGAATCAAGGTGTTGTCCTTCAGAAGAACAGATTCTGTTCAGGATATGCTTGGAAGGATACAGTAGGGAAGAAGAGGAGATTAGGAGAGCTGGATGATTTTCCAAAGCCATGTACTCCAGTCTCAAGAATGGTCTGGTCCCTGTGCAGGAAGCTGGGCAAAGGTCTGAGCAGGCCTACAGGAAAGAGCTAAGAGACCCTGACAAAGAAAGCATGCAATTGGTGTTAGTGCCACAGAAGTACAGACACACTGTGTTAGTGTGGAGGGACATGGCCAAGAAAGCTAGAATCACCAGAAGTTCAATCTGTCAAGAAGAGCAACTGGGAGGACTTCCATACAGGTATTTCAACAATAAAAGGAAAGCCAAGGAAAATATGGAGTACTGCTGGATGAAGTAGGGGACCTGGTAACAGAGCACTTGGAAAAAGACCAAGGAACTCAGCGATACCTTCATGTTGGTCTGGTTTTTTAATAGCCCTTAAGAGTCCTGAATCCCCAGCAGACTGAGAGCCAGACAGATGTACCCACCAAATGCTGAGGGAGCTGTCCAATGTCACTGTGAGGCTATTCCACATTATCTTTAAATGGCTGTAGTGACTAGGGAAGGTTCCTGAGTACTGGACTGGAAGCAAGTGCCACTTCTGTCCTATGAACAGGAAAGGAGGAGGATCTGAGGTAATACAGATTAGTCAGTCTTGTCTTGGTCCTCGAGAAGATGATGGAGAAAACTATTCTGGATACCATTTCCAGATACATGAAAAGATAAGGCGATTGGGAGTAGGCAGCATGCAATATTAATACAGGGGAAATTGCATCCGAACATTTCATTCTACAATCAGATGACAGGATAGGTGCATGAGGGGAGAGCCACGGACACTGTTTATCTTGACTTCAGCCCTGTCTCCTATGACATCATAATTGATAAACCAGTATGGACTGCATAAATGGCAATGAGATGGCACTGAAACCTGGCAGAGCTGCTTGGCTGAAAGCATTGGGATCATTTGTACTAAGCCCAGCTCTATCAAGTGGTAATAGTGCTCAATCCCTGGGCAAGTCCTCTGGAGGTCAATACAGGGTCTAATGTTGCTTAATATCCTCATTAATGAGCTGAATGAATGGACAGAGAGCACTCTCAGCAAGCTTGCAGATGATCCTAAGCTGGGAGGAATTCTTGATAGAGCTCCTAGATGGTTTTGCACCCCTTCAGAGGTGTCTTCAGAGGCTGGAGAAATAGGCAGAGGGGTTTGGTCACAAATTCAACAGCTCCTGCACCTAGATTGGAATAATCAGATGAGCCATTGCAGGCTGGAGGCTGATCTGCTGAACTTCAGTTTGGCACCCTGGTGCATCCCACCCTGACCAAGAGGCAACAATGTGCCCTTTTGGCAAAGTAAGTAGTCAGCCTTGCAAGAGGCCTAGAATGAGCTAAATCAGGTGCTTCTAAAGCAGAGGAGGGGGAAACCAACAAAAGCCTCAAAAAGGAAAAGCATGTCTACAGAACTACGCTTCTCTTAAGATATTTTCTTCTTACTGCGCTTTCGAAAATGCCAAGTCAAAGTCTCTAGGTGTGAGTACTTGAATACATGTGTACTGACTTTCATGATCCTTCAAGTCAGGGTGGGTCACTGTTAATAATATTCCCTATCCTCTATGTTTGTCTTGTAACATTTGCATCTGTGTTATGAAGGTAGAAAATTCTTTATACCAAATTTTAATACATCCCTCTTTTGAACATTAGCAAGTGCAATATTCATTACATTAAAATTTATTTACTTCTATGAAATTATCTTTCTCCAGGATCATATTTTTATTTGTATCCTGGAGGTTTATCTGATATTCATTAATATTTATATTCTCTTTTTATCACAATTCCCTCTTAATGGCTAATTAGGTCCCATATTCCATGGCCTAAAGCACACCTGAGCAATTCTTCTGCTTGTTTTTTTAACTTAGATTGCAAAACCACACTGTCTATATTCCATTTTCCACTCTATGCAGGATCAATATTAATCCATCATTTCTTCCCCCATTGGTCACCTCCACCTGGTGGGCTGCAGTGGCTAACTTTTGTTCTCGTGACAAATTCTCTTTTATCCTTCCTGGGAAGAACTTTACTTGTCCTGGCAGTGAAATCTGGAGAGGGGCCCAGTCTCATTTGCTTGATTGAAAGTGTAAATCTCTGAGTGAAAAGAGATGTTTTTACTGAGCAGTGGGAGGAGGATTAATTTTCGGAGTCTTTCGTTGGAACATGCTTTTCAGTGACACCAAGTTTGACAAACAAACAAGAGCTAAAACTCAGGGAGGAGCTGAAATGATGTTTGGAGAATCAAACATAATACAGTCATGCACCATGTGTGGTTGCTAAGGAAACCAGATTTTGGATCCTGTCAGCAGGATTCTTCAAAATCATCAAAGGAGACATGGCTGCTGTCTGCCAGCTAAGCCACCTACTGTTGTAAAGATCAATTTCTTTCTCCTATTTGTAGGGATAGTCAGTATATTAGTTTTATGAAAGAAAGAGAAATATCATCAGAAAATCATTGCCTCTGCAATGCCATGTGTCCCAGCCAGCAGCACCTACACTCCCATCGGAGCAGCAGTGGGAAAGGCACAGCACTTGCTGAAACAAAGCTTTCAGTTCTGAAAGTATTCAGGTTGTGTGCCTAATGATGCCTTGCAAAGGCTGACCTAGAACAGAGGCTAGACAGAGTTAAGAATAAAGTAGGCATTTATTGAAAGGCTTTAAAGCATACAACTTGGGCAGTAAAAGAGCCTGGCCAGGGTTACACCCAAGAGAGACATATAAATGTTCACAAAATGGTCAACTGGTCACGAGATGTCACATTTTTATAAGTTTTGGTCAATCAACATATTAGGGTTAATTGTCCAATCACAGCTTCAGGTTATGAAGTCCCATACTTCTTGTCTTCTCTCTTCAGCCCACCTTTGTTTGTGCTTTTGGGCCTGAAACTTGTGCTGATTGTTCTTGGTATCAAGCTGGAAAAGGAATTGTTTTTTCTACCTACTCTGTGAAGAGAGCTCACTAACACTTAATATGAAGCTCAAAACTACACACCTAGGCAGCTGAGAATATGAAAAATATGAAACCTAAAAGGCATCACTAGCAATGTAAAACCTCATGGATACACGGTTTTACACTGCTAGTATAAACCATATGCTAGTGTATACCACAAGAGATGGGTATGGTCTCCAGCCATGTGGGTCATGGCTGAATTCCTCTGATCCCATCTGCCTCCTAACTATATAAATGAGATTCAGTATTTAAACTTACAGATGTTTAGTATTTAAAAAGATAATTATTTTGGAATCTTGCTTTCTTTATTGCTAACTCTGACTATGATGGTTTGTTGTGATTAGAGTCTTTCCGCCCATTTGCTATCACCTAGTCATCTATTCTGTTGTTGTCTTAATTTCTGTCACTCATTCATCTCCCCATAATCCTGTCCCACTAAGCTGCTCATTAAAAACTCCTCTTAATTTTCCTCTCCACACTTCCCACTTCCTCTCAGTTTTACTCTCTGCTCATAGCTTTTCTTTTCCCAGTAACCTTCTGTTTTACTTTCCTCTGTTTTTATCTCTATCCTATTAAATTATTTAGTACATGTTATGATGGAGGTCTTAGGCAAAGGTAAAGAATGGAATGAAAAGAGGATAAAGAGAAGGTGAAAAGAAGGGTGTATAACTTTTCAGGCTGGTAGCTGGCCTATAGAAAGCTTAATTAGAGGTTTGGACTGCTGGAATTGGAAAGATTTTACAGTTCTAGGTAGGCAAAAAGTGACCTGCCCACATGGGCTGTTTTTATAATCACAACAATATAATGCAAGACAAAATGTTTATTTTTGCTTCAAGCCCTTGGGTGAAATTCCTTGTACTGATCAATTAATAGCTTGAACTAAATGTCCTCTCTCTTAAATAGAACCTAAAGGTGTATGTTTAGTTATATTGGTGCAATTAATTTTTTATAAGTAACTTACACAACCTGAAGATCTCTTAGGACGACTTTCTAGCCTGCTGGTCAGGACAGTAAGTGTACTCCTATGGGAAGATATCCCTCCTGCTGTGAACATTTTAATTATCTTTCCTGAGTGAAGCAGTGACAATGAACAATTGGGATGTCTAGTCATCCCCTGACCTCTTTTTTTTACCTTCTGTGATAGTGTTTAAAATGGTCTCCTGAAAGCAGTTCTCAAGCAGAGCAGGGATTAGCCCTGACTTTGCACTTTTGTGTGAGTGTTCAAATACCTAATCTACTGAAGAACACTACCTCTGCTCTATCTCTACCCTTCAGGCAACTGCAAGAAACTTGTCTTAAATAAACTTTTCAAGGATGGTTTGACAAATTCTCCTCCAGAACTGCAAACTGAGTGTGCAAGAAATGTTTGTTCTGAAGTTTAATGATTTCTGAAGTTCACTTTTTGGATGTGTAGGGGACAAATTTACAATTAAAATAAACGATATTCGTAAAAAAATCCACACAAATTATGAATTGTACCTGATGCACCCAGTAAAAGTGTCACTTTAGTTACTTAGATCTATTTCTACTGTCTATTCTTGGGAAAAAAGTGGTGGGAACTGTGTTTTGACATCACTTAGTCAGCTCTTCTGCATGTGGACCATATCATAGTGCTAGGAACACAGACAGTCTGTTATATGGAGTCTGAAGTTTTACACACTTACAGAGAATGCCTCTTCTCTGGTTCCTCTCTTAATGTACTTCTCTAAGCAGAGGTTGGGTCAGGATGGATGTATTCTCTGATTTTGACTAGTCATGATCTGAAGAGTTTTCCAAATATGCCTTAGTTTTAGCTCTGTTTCCAGATGTCTTTATCTGGACTGTTTATGTGTTTAGGGGTAGGGATTTGGCATATTTTTTTTAAGTAAAAGGTAATTGCAGCAAGAGGAGTTAAGTTTAATGGACTGTTCAGAGCAAGATGTCACCTGGTGCTGGATGTGCTCTGTGACAGGTTGAGCTTGCCCATAGCTGAAGCTTTCCCTCCCCACCCCACCCCCCCTGCCTACAAGCACATCTGCATAGGTTTGTTGAAGTCTATCAGGACAAGAGGTTGGCAAGGGACTTTTCCCCAGACCCTGAGAGGAAAATCTCCTTTAGGGAGGGTGAGCAAAAGCTCACCCACAATGCTCCCTGAAGAGTTATATGTAAATATTTTTTGGGAAGTTCTATAGTTTCTCTGTTACTATTGGTTAAATTTTGCTGCATTATTTTTACATATTCCTAATCCCCAGTTTTTATTTGACCCTTTCCCTCAAACTCTGCCCCAAACCTACCTTGTATAAGTTACTGTCACATCCTGGACCCTGGCCTTTTTGTTGCACCCTATACTGTTGTCCAGCTTATGCTTTTGTTGTTTTGGATATTAAAGTATTATTTTTTGGGTCACTGAATCATGCCCATCCCTCTTTTATTTGTCACCTTACTGAGGACCCCTTGCAGAGGATCTCAAGGTAACACCTGGCCAGGCCATCCACACCCAGCAAGTTACATAGGTTGATGTTATTATTTGATACAACATTCCGACATATATAGAATAACTGATCACTCCACTGACTAAGAGTGGTTAAGTATAACAATCAATGAAATGTTTATCTTTTAAGCAAATCTGAAGAGCAAAACCTTTTGTGTTTCCTAGGCTGAAGAGTAATTTTCTGTAGTGACTCACTGATATAAACTGCAGAGTCTGCAAAACTAAAATTTTCCTTAGGAAAATAAAAAATGTGATGGTGGGATACATTGGGATTCTGTTGGAGAAAAAGCCCTTACAAGAGTTTATTTGAGATACTGCGTGTAGTTTTTCAGGAACACAAGCACAAGAGTGATGACTTTGGGCAGGAATGAGAACAAAGAAAGATCAGCAAGAAATTGAAGAAACTATTTTACAAGGCAAGGCTGAAAGCATGCCTTATTTATCAGATCTAAAGCAAGACCAAGTTATCTTTAAATTAGGATAAAGAAATTATATAAGCTAAGGACAGTAATTGTTTTGGATAAATTTAAACTAAAAATGTTGTCACGGAGGAACTGCAATGGACCTCTAAGAAATATTGGAGGTGTTAAAAAGGTGACTGCTCTAAGGCAGACTGTTATCTTAACTGTTAAAAGGAACTATATGACCAAAGGTTTTCTACCCAGGCTCTCAAGCATCTTCTGTTAAAAATAGATTGAGAACTCCCAGGAGTCACTATAGCTGAAAAGTAATTAAATATCAGAATAAAATAAAATAAAATAAAACACTTTGTATTAGTGCATCATTCCTTTTCAATCAAATGTTTATTGAATTTTATTATTATCCAGAATACTAGATTTTTAATATATAAATACATGATTATGTATATATTAATGACATGGTGCTGGAGTCCAGGCTAGCTCTCCTCAGCGGCATCACGCCAGGAGTTGGGAACAGCTCCCGATCTGGATGTCAGGAGCTGAACCTTGCAGCTGCTGCTCTTCAGCACTTCCCAGCTGTCAGCACAAGGAGGACGTAAAGGATTGAGGAGGAGGCTCTCAGTTTGGTTTCCAGAGAAAAGTTTAATCCCCAAAAGTCAGGCACTGAGAAGCCCCGAGCACGCCTCTGCATGGAATTTTATGTTGGGGCGGTTCAAGGGGAGGGTGCAATTCTTTAACCAATGGAAGTGAGAAGCAAAGGGAGGGATTACAATTGAGACACCAATAAGGGAACACAGAGGGAGGGAAAAGCTCACATTAACCAACGGGACATTGACTAAGTGGAGAATGACAGGGAACTTTCTGGAACAAGTGGCTAGTAGAAGGGAGGATTGACAAGCCAGTGGGAGGGGAGACAGGGAACTTTCTGGGCAAAGGGGCGGGGTTACAATGAGGGATAGGGAAGGCACTTGAATAAGGGGTTGAGTTACAATGATAGGCAGCATAGGGGAGGATACAACTTAGGGTTGAACCAACAACTTAAGGGAGGGGTACTTAACAATACAGAGAGTAATTGAACAAAATACAATGAACAAAAACACACCACAACATTTTAATGCATATGTATATCCATTTATTCCAATAACTAATGGAAACTAATATGAAGCATCACTGTTTCCTGTGAAGCAGAAAATCCAATTTCTTCTAGATGGCAAATATTGCACAGTATTTACGTGACTTCACCATCAAAATTACCTGGAATTTATTTCCCTTTCAGTTACTAGTTATGTATAGGAATGCCTTATAGTAAATGCTGTTATCTGTAACTTTCAGTATTTCATATAAGAAGCTTGGAAAGTGGGAACTAATGGCTGTTTAATTTTTTTTCTCTTTTTTTGTCATTAAGTCTGTAGCTTATTATCAATATCTGTGTATGTAGATTGTATTTAATTTTATTGATATGGTATGACCTAAGACTCTTTCAATCATTAGTCAGAAGAGGAAAAGGAACTTTGATGACCTGTAGCCTGAAGGTTTAGGTTTTGTTCAACACAAATCCAAGCAAAACAATCATTGACAAAAAAAAACCCAAACAAAACCCCTCACAATACAACCCAAAACAACTATTCAATAAAACCTCCTATGAAAATTAGATATAATTCATAGGCTTATTTTTTCCTTTTCAAAAGTATCCATGGTATTGTGGGACCTGCTGTAGGCTATGTTTAAAAAACTCCATTACTTTTTAGACACAGAAAGCTCTGTCCAGAGAACTTTGTTACACACTTATCTGAATTGTTGGTCTGGTTTTTATCTCACTTTTGCTATGAAAAAAGTTTGAGAAAAAATGAGCAAAAAATAGACTTATAGACTAATAGACTGTGTCCACATGCATATATCTACAAAATGTACTACATTTTTTGACTTTTGCTTTCAATGATCAAACTTAGAAAATCTGCATATTTAATAAAGCTTTATAAAGATGTTCATAATTGTGGCAAAACACTGGTTATGACATTGTGCTTTTCTTCCACAGGTGTTACTTTGTTGGTGTTTTGGTACCTACTCAAATGAAATCAAAATCAAAACAAAAATATAAATGTATGAAATCACCTAACACAAGAGTCTTGTGCACTCTTTTAGCTGGAGTCACTGAGCTAGGACACTAACTCCTTAACAGGTATTGTTAGTATAACCTTTGAAAGTACCTAACCCTAATCCTCTGTTCCCTGCAGCACATAGGAATACATAATCACAGGCAGGGGATCGGGATGGAATTAAGTCAGGAGCTGAGCAGCCCTGCAGCACCATGTGCCACTGCATGGTTCACAAGCTGCAAAAATTAAGTTTCAGGCCCATCACAAAGGCCTTGCATTTAGCCTGCACTGTGTAATATCATCAGGGAAATTGTTTCTTGCCTGTGTGCGCTTAGGCTCCAGCAAAGACGTGATTCAAAGCATGTAATACACTTTGTGGTTACTGAAGAAAGGAAAAAAAAGAAGAGGTAAGTAAGTGAACTGTCGGTCAAACGAAGGCAGCAAGATCTGGCTGGTATTACTTTTGTTACTGATACTGTTACATCTGCCGTGTTGCTCCTATTCTTTGTACTCGCTCAAGGGTGAGCATGCTTAAAATATGAAAATAGGTTTCTTCACTGCCTATTAAAAGATGCATATTTATGTGCTTGTTTGTGGTTTTCTCTTCTGTCCCTTGCTGCTCTTTCTTCCTTGCAAACATTTTTCTGCATATTTTAATAGCAAGTTTTGGTGAAAGCATTGACAGAGTTTATTATTGCCCTGCTTATGAAAAGAAATCATTATAGCTTGGAGCTAAGTAATTTTCATTGCATCCTGCTGAAGATTTTTAATTAATATAAATCAAAATAAACAGAAAAACAAATATACGATGTTTGATCTGCTTGGATATGTGCATGTGCTGTAAGATTTTCAGCACATTAGAAGACAATCTTACTAAAATAGCTTTAATGTTGAAAAAGTAGAGGTACCTACTTGTGGTATGGTTATTTTTTCCTTTAAAAGGGTCACATGAATAGGAAAAATATATGATAAATTATTTCTGTCATTTGCAGAATGCATTTATTTCAATGAAAGTGGCACAATGCTGGTGTGGCCAGTATGAAAGGTGTGGAGCAGGTGGGGAGTGGAAGCAATCTAGAAGATGAAGCATGGAGCTCCTGGGAGTAACTTAGTCCAAGAGAGCTTCCCCACTGCCTCATCTGGGTTGCTTCTGGAAGCTGAGTTAGCCTGAGTCCAGCGGATAAGCAGACTTGAGAGAAACGTGCTTTGGAGTATTTTTCCTTGTGAATATACTGGACCCTGCTATTTCAGGCTATTTAAAGTTTCTGTTATTGCAGTTTTGTAATATTGCTGTATCATATTAAAACATGAGTGCTTTGTTCCTCTAATCTCCTGGTCATTGCTGCTTCTTCATTCCTACATGTCTTGTACCTGTGGCAGGAGCTGATCTATGATCACCAATATTGTGTAGAAACATGAAGATGTCTTTATGCTAGCACAGTAGTTCCTTACAGATTTTTTTAGCTTTGCTTGTGCAATGAGTGAATTAATACTTTTTATACTGTATTTTGTAGTTATTTATGCTGAAGATTTATGCTGATCTACAGGTAAACTGTTTGACAACTTCCTTGTGAGCTTACCTCTGTTATCAGTGATGTTAGAGATGATACTGTACATGAGGCTTGGGTGGTTGCTGTGTTTTTCCAAGTAATCTATGCTGCCAGCCTGGAGTTTGAGGATGGATCAGAGCATGCATCCCCAAACTGGGAGTGGTTTGGTGTAGTTTGTGGTTCAGTGCCATAAGAAGGCACTTGGTACATGGAAGAGCACTAGAGCTGCTCTTTGCCTGAGAAAGTGGAGGATCCTCCAGTGTGCAGAAATTTTGTTAATCTACATTAAAATAACCTTTTCAATCCTGTTTCAAAATTTACTCACTGTTTTAATCTGTGACTTTAGTCCAAAGCAAAACACCTTATCTACTCCCACTCATGCCATCCACTGCACAGAACAATCTTGCACATGGAATGCAGGGATTTTCTTCCACATTGCTCTTGAAGATGCTCAATATTTCCCATGAAAGCAAAGTCTTGATGGGATCTCTTCCAGGTAGTGAAGAATTGTTCCCTCTGCAAATATCTAATTTTATGGCAGAGAAACTCTTCTAAAATTTATGCCACCTATAAAGTATTTTTAATTTAACCTCTCCAAAAGAAAGAATTTGACCTTTTTAACTTTGTAAGCATAACACATGGGAAGCAATTTTACCTTTCTGTCTGGTTGTTTTGTTGTTGGAGGGTTTTGTTTGGTTGGTTTTTGGTTGGGTTTTTTTGTTTGTTTATTTTTTTGGAGGGGGTTGTCTGTTTGGTTGGGGGTTTTTTGTTCATTTTTTTATCAACAGCAAGTGTTCAAAATCAGCTTGAGTTTTTGGAATAGACATATTGAAATTTGAAATGCAAAATATACAAAAGCAAATATTTGTACTACTACTTGTGTATCCACTGAAATAGATTATTCAGGAAATGTCTCAGGTTTGGGGTTTTTATGAGCTGTATCTTCTGTTTTACCTAATATTGAAATACCATTTTGGAAAATAATTAAGTAGTTTGTTGTTCCTAGGGTCATGGTAAATAAACTGAAAATACTGGTGAACAAATTTGTTAGTAGATTTCTATATACATTTGTTGTCTAAACACTTGGGCTGCTTCATGCTTGTTGAATGCCTGGTTATAAATGGAAAGTGAAGTGCAATAGACAAATGTTAAAACACAAATGAGACTCTATTGGAAATGAAGATGAGAGGACTACTGTGGTTGGATTGGCAAAAACTATGCTCAGATTTTTATCTTTTCATTAAGATTTATAATAAAGTCAAGAAAACAGTGTAAAGAAACCCAGAAAGCAGAAAACATTTCATCAAAACGCCTGCATTAATCCTATTGTAATCCTCTCTTGTCAGGAATTGTGGAAGAAGATTGGTGTATGGCTGTGCTGGTTTGACATTGGTTGGTATTGGGGAGGAAGGGAGGGAAGATATCTGCAGAGATGGTTCTCCTGAAAGGGGCTCTTGGGAGCTTCAGAGGGAGCCAGTGTCTGTCCAGTTCTGAGAACTGACAGCTTTGTAGGCCATTCAGAGTCAGGATCCATCCCCGTGAACACCCATTTTGGAGCCCGGGAAACTCTGAACTCGCCCTCTTTGGCTTCCGGCTTCTGAAGGTGTCGGGGCTGTGAGGGGGGGGGGAAGAGGCCCGGCCTGGTTCCAGCGCGGCCTGGCCGGGCCTGGCCGGGTCGGGCCGCCACCCACCCAGCGGCCCAGCTCTCGGG
>VWYI01011784.1:12277-23547 GCA_013399455.1 Anthoscopus minutus
TGACACCCCATAAGTTGACAATGACCCATTGACTCAATGAAGAAAATGGGAGGAGTTTCACAACAGCAGAGTTTTTCTGAACCAGGCAGCGCTGTTTTGTGAAAATGCAAAGCCATGAGAAAACTGTTCTTGTGGACATATCTCCAAGGTGTTGAAAAAGAAAACTCCTCGCCCTATGCAAATTGGAAAAAGATTATTGTAGACGTGATAACTGATTTAAAAATCCCAGATCTTGTTCTATGTTGTCAAATAGAGGAGAGGTGGGCAAGAGGAAAAGTGTTCTAAAAGTTTCATTTTAATTTTCCCTTTCCATTTTGTTTTTTTTTTAGTTTTGTTAATAAACTTTTCTTATAGTCTAAGTTTGAGCCTGTGTTTTCCTTTCTTCTCAAATCATATCTCACAACAGGAAATAAGTGTGCTAGTGAGTTTTAGCTAGCTCTAAACCCACAACAATGGCAAAAGGAAGAAAAAACTCTAGTGTGGTATTTAGATAGTGGCTTATGCCAATTTAAACAAAATAGAAATTGTTTTAAAACTGATTTCTAGTTGGACTTTTTAGTTTTTCTGACATAATTTTATGTCATGTAGACATTGATTGTGAGATCCTCAGAGAAGCACTGGCTGACATTTGCAGAGCCTTTCTAAGTTGCATTAGCTACTGCTGGGGTTGCATGGCTGTTGGTTAAGTCATGAGTCAGTTCTGTTGGACAGTGAAAATTACATGGCAGAGTTGGGATGTCTTTTAAGTTGCTACTTTTAAGAACCAGTTATTGTATTGTGTTCTATTGAAAGTGGTCTGAAAGTATGAACCTATGATGCAGGAATGTGAATGTGTGTGTTTAACTTGGGTTTTGACAGTGAGGAGGTGTCAAAGTTAGCTTCTCTAGTTGCCATTCAGTTTGCTTTGCTGTCTGAGTGCATGTTAAAACTGCATTTGTTATAACTGGCAGTTTTGAGAAGAAACTGTATCTGCAAAAGGTGCTGAAACAGTATCTGCAAAAGGTGCTAAAACAGTAGTTGAGTTTAGTGTATATTTTACACATGAACTACAGGTTGATCTTAGAAATGAACTCACTTGATTTAAGGCTGTTTTGTTCAGTTTTATGCTGAATGTCTTTTTCTGTCTCATTACATCTGAAGAGATTTATTTTTGTAGATAAAGAGACAATTGCTCAAATACAATTTCAATACATTTTTGTGATATGCAAGAAGGAATATCCTCTCCTGCTGCATACACTTACATGTATTTCCAACACTGTCTGAAGACTAGAGCCTCACCAGTTGTTCTTACTGACTGTTGGTTTAATTGACAACTTGATGGCAAATACAAAATACTTCTGTTCAGCCTCATGAAAATGCTAGTGGCTCAACTTACCATGTAGTTTCGAAATATTGTCTTTAATCAGAAAGTCAGATGCATTAAAGGAAAACAAACAAAAAATGCATTTTGTTTGTCAATGCAATGAACTTCTGTCCAAGCTAGTGTGTTCAATGAATAGCTAGAGGATTCCTGTTTTTAAGGTGTTTAGAATATTTTCCTAAACAAGTAATGTTGTAGGTTGCATGGACTGTAATATTACATACCCAATTAGTCTTTATCAGCTAGATCTGTGTGAAAGACTTTTTGGATGGAGTACAATGTAAATATTAGCTAAGAATAAATGAAATAAAGTGATATGAAGAGAATAATAAAAACCGAGAGTACAATAATCAGAACAGGATAATTATATTGTCATTTTTAGCAATCTAGTGTCAACATTATTGTTATTAAATGTTCTTTAGAAATTTGATTGTGCATCATGGAAGAAATATATAGTCACCAATATAAAAAACAAGTGGAAGAAAATTGAGGAAAATATATATAACTAGGCATCCTCCATTCAGAATTTAATAATTTTGAATTTGTTTTCTGGCATATAGTCATGTAAGCTAACTTAATGTTCAACCTTCCTGAAAAAGAAAGAATAGTTCCAGTCAAAAGAAAATATCTCTTAAATTTTTGCTTAAAAATAAAAAGAAATTGTCATCTTCTTGGCCAGAAAAAAATGGCATAAATTTTTGTGTAGGCATCAACAAAAAATTGAGATGTTGTTCCTGCAATCATTCTCAATTTATTTTTGGTTTATTTTGGTGTTTTAATACATTGTGTTTTAATTTAATTTGTGTTTTAATACATCTGTAGTTTAGATTTCCTACTTTGCTGGTAAAAGAGATAACTCACACATTTTTTTAAAAAAATTATGGTATAAAATTCCTGTGTCCATGTCAGAAACATCCCTTTAGCATGAAATTGACATATTCAAAGCTGTCACCATGAAATACATGAGCAGTATAAAATTTTTTATTTGTGCTCATTCCATTTGGCAGCTGTACAATTTAGATAAAAATTGCACATGACCAAATCACATTAGAAAGTAGCCTTCAAGGATTTTGGAGAATCATCAGTGTAAGTCTGACTTAAGAGTTTCTAAGCAAAAGAATTGTCCAAGGACCAAAGAAATGGCGAAGCTGGGAAAGAAATGGACCAGGATAAAATGATCTTGCTGATTTTTTTAGTCCAACACAAATATGTATTTATAATTATGCTCCAATGATTCACATACAAGGAGTGAAGTGCAACAATGTTTTAATTCACCAGTGGGTGAAGTAGTTAAAAAATTAATTACTTAAAATATAGTATGTGATGCCAATAAAAAAATCAAACATTATCTTTCATGTTTTACCTCTGAAAAAGAAGCAAACTATAATATTTTAAAAGGTTCTTAATAAAATATTCAAAACTTCATTTTAATTATTTTAGAAGTTCTTTTACTGGAAGAATGCATGTTGTTAATTAAAAATGTGTGAGCTTTTGGTTTTATCATGGATTTTTTTTAAATAAATAAACTTGTCTTCCCTCCAAAGAAAACTTTTAGGAGCAGAAATTGATAAATTTTGAAGAGGTACATTTTGAAGTCTCATTTTTTACAGTAAAAAATTGTGGCTGACATACTGCAGCAAATATTCCCACATGGGATACTTGTTAACATAGAACCATGCTTTCTGCTAAATTAAGTTTGGGATTGGCATGCGGAGAAGAGGAGGACAATGACCAGTATTGTCTTCTGTTTACACAGTAGAATACCCTCATCTTGTTTTAAAGTCTGATGGATTTTCAGTAGTCTCATACACAAGATATTTTAAAATATGTATTTTCCTCATTTTCATGTATTCCAGATTGTGCATTCAATTAAATCGAGGGAAATGATGTCAAAGTTTCTAATAAAAACTACAAAATTACTGAGTTGGAGTTGTTCGCATTTAGGGAGTGCATATATAAACAAAAGAATACTATCTACTCTCACTGAATGTTCATATATCTTTTGTTCATCTGCAGACCACAGTGAATACTAAGCTTGAAACCAGTAATTTGTTTGTTTCAAATTCATTTTTCATGGTTCCGCAGAGGTAAGAATTTTAAAGAAGAAAGAATAGATTTCTGTCAGCTATATGTACCTCTAAGTTCATGAATTCCATTAAACCCACACAATGCATAAAAATGAATATATTTAAAATAATCTTCAGTTTTGTATATAGATTTCTTTTTGTTTTATACTGCATGTGAAGAGATTAAAAATAAATGAAGTAATATGGTGATACTTTTCATGCATCCAAGCAAAGCTGGATTTTAGTTACTTCAAAAGTGACAAAGGTCTCAGTCATTAAATTCTGAATATGTGAAAATCAGTGATTTATATAGGTAGGTATTCAGAGATATTTAGGCATTTAATATTTGACAAAATGCCTTTACATGAATGACATTTATAATTACTTATTCCCTGTTTATTTACTGCTTAAATGTGTCATGCAATATATTAATGGGATAATTTCAGGTAATGATGAACTAATAAGCTTGGGTAGTTGTTGCTGTGATGCATGACACAGAAAGAATCAGGAACATGAGGAGGAGGTTTTCCTTGAGGCAGTGAGCCTGTGAGGCAGAGAGAAGCCTTTATTTTGAGCCTTTCAGCCCTTTTTATAAAGTGTTCTGATACAGGTTAACATGATTGGCCAAAGGAACCACCTCTCTGGTCCCATTGGTGGAACAAGAGAGAAAAACACATTCTGGACACCTGTTCCCCTTATCCTGGGAACCTGGCTCTTTTTTACAAAAATTGGTCCTTATAGGAGAATGTTCCCAAGAGCTGTCCCTTGGGAATATTCTCAGCCACTGACAGGCTAAGAATTTTCCTCCAGCCCAGAAAATCATGTCCACAGATAGTGAAGTCATAACAGTATAGATTTGAATGTGTGGTTTTTAGAACTAGAGGAAGTCTTTTCCTGTTCCCAGGTGTTGTGATGCCTAGAGAGGGTATTTATTAAAAGGCATTCCAAGGATACAACCTGGGCAATAAAAGAGCCTAGCCAGGGCTACACCCAAGATGGACCCAAAACGGATGCAAGATGGATGACTGGCCACGAGTTTTCACACTTGTATAAGTTTTGGCCCATTTATATATTGAGGTTAATTGTCCAATTACAGCTTCAGATTATGAAGTCCCATTCTTTTGGTTTCCTCTCTTCAGTCCACCATTGTTTATGCTTTTTGGGACTGAGGCTGTAACGCTTGACCTTGGTTCTCAAGCTGGAAAAGGATTGTTTTGTCTAACTACCCTGTGAACAGAACTTGCTAACACTTAATATGAAGTTCTGAGTCACACACCAAGGCAGTACAGAATCTGAAGAATATGATAGCTAAAATTAAGGCATTAGCTGCATTGGTAATATTCTTAATATTGTATTAGTATTTTAGCAGCTTGTTTAGCCAAGGCAGAGGGTTGTCCCTTGGAAGATCATTGTGCTTCCTCCTGCTGCAAAGAAGGCAGAGACTCTACAGGTGAGTGGGCTCTGGTGCCCCACAGAGCAGGCAAGAGATGAGCTCACATACCAGAAATCTAGATTATGCTCTTTGGAAGGGCCCTGTGGTGTCAGCAGCACTGGCCTGGGGTTTTACAGGCCAGCATTTTTCCATCCAGGCACTTGGCCATTATGGATTGTAATTTTTGTATTATTTTTTTTGTAATACTTCTGCATGGACAAATAACTTGCAGTGAAAATCAATTCTCAGTAACATTGAACTTCAGGCTTGCCAATTCATTTTGGTGTCCCTGGGGAATGTTCTAATATCTTTCAGACTAAGTTTTTATAATAAAGTTCTTTGACAGCCAACATGTTGATGACAGACTGTGCACAACTTATTGACAAGACCCTGTATTGGCTGACTCTGCTAGTTATAGGAATTTTATGTTGGGATTTGACACAGAGCTGATATTGAAATAAAATGTGTGTCATACTCTGGTACATGAAAGCTTAGTCGGGAACCAGGACCATGTGCTAATGAGAACTTCATGTATGCAAATCCAAATAGCCTGCAGTGCCTTTGAATCTTTTGACTAGTTACTTTCTAGTGGCACAAGAGAGGTAATAATGGTGGTGGTTTGGTTTTCCAGCTCCTACCTCTGTTGACACAGCAAGCATTAGAGCATTGTAATTTTTTCAGTTTGGGATGCCACAGTCCAGTAGCGATGAGTCCCTGGCAGGGAGGAACCTGTATCATGTTAGTATCATGTCTGTCTTTTTATCAGCTCTTTGCCACAAACCTTTCCTCATTCACACTTTTGGTTTTGGGCAGTTCCACATCTCACCATGCTTTTCTGCCTTCCTGAAACATTCTTTTACATGAAGATAATGTCATTACCCTCAAAGGCAATTGGGCAATTGTCATTGCTCTTCAAAGAACCACAATTTTAAATTCCATCTACAAAAAACACATTGTTTAAATGCATAGAATCTTGGAATATCCTGTGTTGGAAGAAGCCTACAAGAGTCATTGAGTCCAACTCTCGGCCCTGCACAGTGTACTCGAAGAGTCCCATCACGCCTGAGAGTGTTTTCCAAAACCTTCTTGGACTCTGCCAAGCTTGGCGCTGTGACTGCTTCCCTGGGGAGCCTGTTCCAGTGCCCTATCACCTTCTGGGTGAAGAATCTTTTCCTGATATCCAACCCAAATCTTCCCTGAAACAACTTCAGCCCATTCCCTCTAGTCCTATCAGCAGTCATCAAAAAGCAGAGATCAGTGCCTGCCCCTCTTTTCCCCTCTTGAAGAAGCTGCAGGTAGTGATGAGGTCTAGCCTCAATCTTGTCTTCTCCATCCTGAACAGAACAAGTGGCTTCAGCCACTTCATCTTGTTGAGATTGTTTTTTCTGTAGGTTTTTTTTATTTCACTATCAAATTATACGAGAGTCCAAATACGTTTAATATCCAGTTCAAAAGCTAAGACCCATAACTATTTGGTTTCCCTTTGTTCAAGCCGAAGTTCCATGCAAAACCTGTTGCTTAATTTTTGTCTAAGGTTCACAGCACATAGAATACAAACCCAGAATTATTTTATTTCTACTTTCTCCCATAGTACCTCTCTCCAAAATGAACTATGTGAAAGAGATTTTAAAATGGTTTTGTGACTGTTACATGTTACATGTTACTATCACTTGTTGCATACTTTGGCCTATAAATGTTCACTGAGAACTGGTTGTCTTCTGATGGCAAATATTTTTCATGCATTTTCATCATTCATTGATCATAATCCTTTATTCAGTAGTTATTGGGATCAGCAGATAATTTCATGTTAAGACTCCTAGTGATAATTTGGCATCTGTTTTCTCTTTCTCCCTACCCCCACCTCCTTTTATATCCTTTAAGGCAATGCATTTTGTTGACTGTTTTGGCAGACCTCAGTGTATTTGTTGCTGTGTTGTTTGTTTATGCAACCTAACAATTATTTATCTGTTGGATCTTGGTGGTTTTCATTCATTCTTTAAATCCATACTTATTTTAAAATCTAGCCTACCCAGTGTCTCATGCTGGTGGTTTTGCTACTTGCAATTTCTCCTATGCTTCTAACATCTGTTCATCATTACTTGGGTCATCTATCTTACAGTTCCTAATTCTAGGCTGAGATCCAACCTGGATCAGGCTACACTAAACTTTGTGAGACAACTTGTGCCTACATTTTGTGCTAAATTAAATGATTTTAGCTTCCTCTGTAGTTGGTAGTCTCTAGACCAATTTTGTATTCTCCTAAATGTGTTTTTCTAAAACCGTTTTCACTGGCTATTACATAATTTTCAGCACCTGGACAATCTAGCTTTTGTGCCCTAAATATAGGTATCAAGCTGGACACAATGGATTCTACCTTTACCATATGCTCTCACATTTTTCTATCTCTATTTGTCACCTCTGGTAGCTACTGGGGTCCTCTTCTCCAGAAAATTATGTTTGTCCAAATATTGTCTTTCCAGTGATTTAAACATTGCTTTCTTTAATGTTTTTGTTTCTTGATGTTGTTGTTTGGATTTTTTTTGTTTGGTGTTGTTTGTTTTGGTATGGGTTTTTTTGTTCCTTACTTAGTTTCTGTTCAGTCTTCTTGAAATTACTTTGTTCCGTTGCTTTTTTATTGAAGGTTTCTTGTTGCTAGTAGACATAAAATAGCAGTGTGGATTCACAATCACAACGGTGAGGTTTGATCCCAATGAGGCAGAATCCCTTTTTTCAGGGTTTTGCAATCCTTTTTATAAGGTGTTCGGATACAGGTCAACATGATTGGCCAAAGGAACCACCTCTCTGGTCCCATTGGTGGAACAAGAGAAAAACACATTCAGAACAGCTGTGTGACATTGTTTTGAGAACTAAAACTTATTTACAAAAAACAGTCCTTGAAAGAGAAGTTTCCCAAAAGATTTTCCCTTGGGAACATATCAGCCACTGTCAGGCTGAAAAACTCTCTCAGGTTCAGAAAATCATGTCCACAGCCTTCTGGTAATTTAGCACTGTGCTTGGAATTTCTTTCTTAAATACTATTTTCTGTTCTGCAGTAAAACCTCTGCTATCATAAAATTATGTCTTGAAGTGTTCTCCAGTCATAAACACATGGGTCTTCTAGCATATCAAAATTAGATTTGGCCTTTTTCTGGATAGAGAAAAGAAAAGAGTATCAAAGATCCTTTAGATATTAACTTCTCTTGCATAACTTCATCCACTGCTGCTGTTATTTCAGATTTCAGCAGTTAACCGTATATAACTTTCAGTGCTAGAGATGATCATGACATATTTATTTTTTTTTTATTCTTTGTGTGATAACTGAATCAGACACTACTATTTTAGAAGGAATCTCCCACAGATCTCACTCCATTTGCAGTAATATTTTTAGACAGTGCAGATAGTGCTGTTCACACAGAAAGAGGGAAAAAGCAGAAAGGAATTTTTTTCTACTTTATTTTCTGGCCTAAATAAAAAGCTGTCTCAAACACAATAGAAGGGGGGGGTAAATCCCATAACCCTTCTGGGCTTATATTTAATTTATCTTAGATGAACTTTATACAAGTTTTTATGCTGCTGAATTGCACATTTTAAAATCTCATAGTTTGTACATTTTTGGCTGAATATATTTCTGCTTGCTGGAAAAGAGCCCAGAGGATTAAAGTGAGCAAATTAAGTTGTTATTTGCTAACTTACTTTCATTTAACTTACTTTCATTTCAATCACAGTTAAAAGCATAATATTACAGTTCTAAATTTTATATCAAGTCATGAGAATTCAAGAGTTATATCCACATACATGGTTGAAAAATACACCAGAATTGTTGTTTTAAGCATTGAAAGCCTATCTTTTTAATGTATACATATGCTAGAAATTGCAAAGATAAATTCTAGAGACACTCCTGACAGAATATTACTTGAATGTTCTCCATTCAGTCCAATTCAGAAATAAGTAATTTCACACACATAAGTAGATGTGGTTACTTGTATTTCAAAATGCTTTTGAATGCCGGTATGCTGATGGAACAGGGAATTTAGGAGGGTGGGGGGCGGGGATGAAGAAAAAAAGAGAGAGAGAAAGAGATTACAACAAAATAAACATTTTAAAATAATAAACAGGAAGTTATTTCATTTTCTAAATTAATCTTATTCATTAATGTAATTAGATTCTGGAAATTTGCCCACTGAGAACAGATGAAATCTCACCATTTCTCTGCTAGACACAAGAAGCAGCATTTAGGTGTCTCTATTAATTTCACTGAAGTAATTTTGCACATGCAACATATCTGACCAAATGTTTTCCCAGGCACATCCCCTTTCTGATGCAGCCCATTTGAAGCACTATGCTACCAAACCTTTGTATTTATTTTAGAAAGTCCTCAGGAAAAAAAGCAATTCATGACACAGCTTTTATTTTATGATACTTCCTGTACTGTCTGAAGCAATAATGTGATTCAATTTCAAAGCATTTTATACATCGGCAAATGATTGCAGAAAATGTAATTTCCTTTTGATTTGTGAGCACAAAAGTATGCATTTTTCTTATAGTCTTTCACACTGTTCTTTAGAGATGTAATAATTTTACTAAATTTTAGTTAACAATGCTTAGTTTGATATGGCTCTTCCATTTTCAAAATAACTTGGAAACATGCCCATTTAGGGATAGATAATCTGCAAAGTGAATGCTGCTGCATTTTGTGAGCAACGAACCCCAGGGGACAGATCACCTGTGTTCTTCCAGGAGTACATTAACACAAGTCAAACTTGTCAAGGATTATTACCACTGAAAATATTCCTCCTTAATGGGAGAAACTCCAAGGTGCTGAAAACCATAATGAGCATATTATTTGCTAATAGCCGATGTTTTAATATTAAAGAAATAAGAGGGGCCATTATAGAAGTTCCATTTTGAAGTCACCAGTTTAATCTGGAACATGGGCATTTAATCCCGTATTTCGTCCATATACAAGCGATTGTGAATATATTGGAATGGACACAAAGACGTATTTGAATGGGATACCCAGGAGGTAGTGGAGTCACCATCTCTGAAGCCATTCAGGGAATGACTGGACATGACACTCAGTGCCATGCTGTAGTTGACAAGGTTGGAATTGATGATGTTGGAGGTCTTTTCCAACCTAAATTGTGCCATTATTCCATCTTATTAGAAAGTTGCACCTGTAAACTTTTACCTTCTAAACCCTTTCTGATGAAGACACTTTAAGAGGAAGAATTTCACTGAAGCACAAGTTATTTGATGTCTTACTGTGGTGACTTACAACAGGTTCTCATAAAAGTAAATCCATGGAGCCAAATTTAGCTTCATATTCTGCCCATAACTTTGCAAAAAAATAATTATGAAATATTGTAGTCATTTCTGAGGAACTCTTGTGCAAGACATAACAATTCATAATAGATGCTTGAATTACTAAATTATGTGATCAAGAGTCAATAACACAGTAAAATGGATGAAGAATTACAGTTTAATTACTGGGAAAATTTCTAACTCAAACAGTTTTGGATTGAAGACTACATGAAATTGTATTCAAAATAACAGAAAAATACATTGTATTTAGAACTTTTATTGCCCTAATTGCTGCATATATTTTTATTGTATATATCCATCATATAATAAATGTATAAAAAGAAGTAAATTATATAAAATTGATAAAACATATATTTATTTGGTTTAACAAGGGTGAAACTGATGCAAGATTTTAGGGGAAACTAATTTTGTTTTTATCTTAAAATACCTAAATTGCAGTATTAGTGGCTAAACAGAGCATTGGTTCAGAAACCAGATGATTCAAAAGACCTGAAAGCATTAGTAGGTGTAGGTCTCACTGGCTGGTGTCACAGACAGCAAAATGTTCTTACTGCATCTTCATTTTACATATCTTACCCTCACAAATGAATCTTCAAGTGCTTCAGTGTTCAGATACTCTTAGGCATTCAGAGATGACACAAAATGTCTCAGAATACTGTCAACTCTCCACCCTCTCCTTCCAGCTGATTTTGTGGTTACTTTGGCCTCCTTTCCTCTTCTTTGGCTCTGGGGATGGAGCAGATCCTGGGCAGCTGGCAGGGGCTGTGCTGAGTATGAAAAGAGGACAATCGGGTTTCTGGCAGCCTTTTTTCTCTTACTGTGCATGCTTTTTGGTCTGTCCAAATGGAAGGCAGGAAGGCAAGCAGGAAGGAAGTCAGGGAGGAAGTCAGGAAGGCAGGCAGGAAGGAAGGCAGGAAGGCAGGAAGGCAGGAAGGCAAAAAGGCAGGAAGGCAGGAAGGCAGGAAAGCAGGAAGGCAGACAGAAAGGCAGGAAGGAAGGAAGGCAGGCAGGAAGTCAGGAAGGCAGGGAGGAAGGAAGGCAGACAGGAAGGCAGGAAAGCCAGCAGGAAGGCAGGAAGGAAAGCAGGCAG
>VWYI01011787.1:0-21507 GCA_013399455.1 Anthoscopus minutus
GATTACATTTTGTACCGTAACCCATGACAATCTCAAACAGAAAAAAATTGCAGCCTTTTGGAAAGCTTGAGTGTAACTGAATTGGAAATGTAAAAAGCACTATATTCGTTTTGTACAGAAGTCTGTCACTGTAAAACCATGATACCTAAAAGCATAAATGGTTAAAAACTGTTGAAAGTGAATGTCTATATAGATGTTCTACTACAACTTTTCAGCTATCCTGTGCATTATAATTATTGATTAAATTAATTAAAGTGTTTTCACTATTTTATTCAGAAGTGAGGGAAGGAATGGCACTCTTCATTGGAAGTTGCTATGTTAAATTCTAAACATTTGGAAATGGGGAAACACAACACTAAGATAGGAGTTAAATGAAAGAAAAAAATGAGAAACAGAGGAGGAAGCAGTAAGACGATTCAATGCCTTTCTCCTTCCCATCCGTCCTGCTTTATCAGCATTGGGAGATTGCAAATAGAGGGTTAGGAATCACAAAAATCTCGTTCCTGATCTCTGAGCCACTCCTGGGTATCACAGAGGAGTGTTGAAGAATATTGCTATATGTACTGAATTTTTGTCCATAGGGTAACAACACTGGTAAAAGGTGGATTTCCACCCAAATACCATGGATTTAAATTTTTTTTCCATGTAATTTCAGTTCTCTCCAGCAAATGATCCTTCTGTAAGTGTCAACACAGATGTGTGTTTTGGAATCAGTCATACTAACACTTTTTATAGTCAGCAGAGAGAAATAGGCAACTATGTGGTAGTCCACACGATTTATTTTAGATGTCTATTTTAGGATGAAATGCATCATGCTTTACACATGATGATATGACTTTTCTCCCTCTCCCCCTCTCAAAAACACTGAGTCTAGACTGGTAAGGTCAGAGATCAACACTTAGAGTAAAATATTCAAGAGACAAGATGAGCCACCTTCCCTCTGGCTTGAACCTATTGCCCTGCTGCCGTGAATGAGATTCTGCCAGTGACTTTGTTACAAAACCAGCATCACACTTAGCATTGCTCTGCCTCCATGTCAGCCACCATGCCACATCACAGTCACCAGGCCATGACCCAGCAACCTTTGGAGGCTGTGCTTTTCTGTTTGGGAAGATAAGCATGCTGTCCAAACCTTGATGGGAACAAGGATGAGCTGCTTGCCTTGGCTTAGGTTCCTACAGACCTGGACCTCAAAGGGAGGCAATAACAGGGGGTCAATGCCAAGGTTAAAACATCACAGCTCTCAAAAGCAATAATCTAAACCTTTGCATCTCAGCTGGAAGTGAAGAAGCTTACAGTGCTCACCCTTTTTCTTCCTGTTACAGGAACACTCACCAGCACAACTTTCTAGTATCTCCAAGAATCTGGCTTTTGGTAGTTCTTCAGCTGGAGCAGATTAAATGCAGCAATGAAAGACGTAAATGTGGACTTTGAAAGGACAGCCATTTTTGTGACAGCTTTCCAAAAAACCATGAAGGCAGACTAATTTTTCTTCAATCAAAATATCTATTCTTATTCTCCCCAAAATTCATCAACAAAGCTTTTGGGGATGGGATTTTTCAAGACTGAAGTTTAAGGAAAAACCTAAGGAGAGTTACAAGAAGAAAAAATGGCTTTCTAATGAAAAAGTTTGACATAGTACTCAGGAAAGAAAAGTTATGGGATCACAGTAATACACCATTTTCAGTCAAAATGTCATTGCCTTTCACCCTGTTAATTATGCTTTAAATTGCCCCAGATG
The DNA here is from genome assembly GCA_013399455.1 of Anthoscopus minutus. Lineage (NCBI taxonomy): Eukaryota > Metazoa > Chordata > Aves > Passeriformes > Paridae > Anthoscopus > Anthoscopus minutus. The sequence goes on from VWYI01011787.1 coordinate 1,742, forward strand.
GTGCCAGAAGCAGTCACAGAAGTAGAATAAAGGATGATAATAACACCAGTTTGGTTTTGTGGAGCCTCCATAGCTGGGTGGCACCTAAATAAAAGCATTTAAAGTGCCAGAAGCCAATTTGTGGTTTGGTTTTGGATTCATTTACAATTTGGTTTGGCTTTCAAACAGATCTAAGTATGATTGGGGTAGGGTATGAGAACACGGAACCCTCTTATTTCTGTGAGGTGGGCAAGGCTTATGTTTCACCATCACTGATTTGTGGTTAGCCTTTTCTTTTGGCTATTAAATTTAATCAAGATTATAGAACTGCTGTTTGCTCAAGGCACTGTTAGAGTCAAAGATGTTCTGCAGAGTTACACATCTAGGCTTGTGCAGATGCGACTGCAGAAACAGGCCCAGAATTTGGATTGCTGTAAGTATAGAACAGAACACAGAGATATTTACTAAAATACAAGACTGGTACCTCAAGTGTTGGCTGCCTTAACACGATGGCCCAGGAGAAGTTATTCAAAATACCCTTTTAAGTCTTCCACAACACAGTGGTTTCAGTGCACAGCTTTCTATCAAGAATTTGCAGGTAATGAAATTGGGGGGGAGTACTGACAGCTATATGAGCATTTAAGCTGTGTGCATTTATAAGAGGCTTAAATAATGAAAATTAAAATTAGAATGTCATAACAGAGTTAAGTGCTTTTGCAAATATGTTTTAAATATGAATAAGATCCTTATGATTCATGAAATCCCTTAAGATGACTGGAGTATGAAAAGTGACATGATAACAACATGCCTGGTTCTAGGGCTTCTTTATGCTGGTGGCCATACGTGTAGGGGCACATATCAGCTTTCTAAAAACATAACTAGGTCAGGTTACACAATTCTCAGAAGAAGACAGGAGGTAGCTATTTTTATTGTATTTCATCTACTTTGATTGACTTTGTGCTGCATCTTCTTCCATCTTGCTACTTAAACTGAGAAGGACTCCAAGAGGTCTTTCAAGCCCAAGAACAAGGGGAACTGTTTGACAAGAACCTGAGCATTGATGGTTTTTTTTTGATTCAAAATACATGTGTAGAGACACATGTGGGAGTGCATCGTTTATACGTTTTAACACATGCACACACACAACTTATCGGAAGTTAATGGTCTCAAGTTTCCCAGATACCCTTTTTCTAAATATTTAAGGACAACCACAACACTGAAACCAAGTTTCAAAGAAGAATCACAGAATTTATTAAGGGACAGAGAATGCATCCTGTGATAGGAAAATAGGAGAAGTTGACTTGTTCAGCCTCATAAAGGAAAGGCAGAGAAAAGTTATCATGACCCTGTATAACTGCGACCATAGAGAACAGGATCAAATTGCAATAAACATGAATAAATGTAGTTAAAGATAAAAGAAAGTTTCTAGCTGTCTGAAGAGTGAAATTTTGTAAGCTGCTTAGACATGAGGCTCACAGTGACAGGTTGCCTAAATGGCTTTAAGATGGATTTTGAGAGGATTAAGGAACAGAATAATTAATTTATAGAGAGAAATTCCCAGAAAATGGATTCTGAAGGAGATCTGTGGCTATCCAGTGTATTGGTACATACAGGGGAGTTTGAAAGGGGACTGTATCTCTGTTTGTAGTGCAGTTATACCAAATGAACTTCAAGCTTTCATGCTTTTTAAGAATTAATCACTCTCCTGCCCTTGTTTCTGATAATTTTCTCCCTCTGCTGAACAACTAGCTACTGGAATAACATGCAGACACTCGTGCTTCAAGGCATTACACCCCCTTCAGCATCTAGTTGGCACATCCCACTGGCACTTAATGGAACAGCACACATTTTTCCTTCGGGTCATACTGGCAGGTACTTTACTGGGTTTTCCTGCTCCCTCAGAAGCAATGGTTATTAGCTTTTTTTTCCACCTGGGAGCTGTATTTCACACACAATCTTGTTCCACAAGATCTCTCCTCTTATACTCCTATGGCACATTATAGCATGACTTTTGACCTTCCACTATAAATACGTATTTTTGAAGGCTAATACATAGTGTTTTGTGTGCTGTGATTACAGGAATGAAAGATCTGTGCACTCCTAAACTGGCCATGTGTCTCATGGTTGCAACTGTGGGAGATCAGTCTCAAAGGCAGAACGTGGTTCTTTCTAAGCTGATGTTCCAAAATACAATTTACTATGAAAAACTGCATGTTCATGAGCATAGGAACTGGAAAAAAAGCCAACAGGCAAGTTCTTTTTGGCTTGGGTAGCATTTGGTAATTGCACTTGAGAAAACAGTTGAAAACAGGTTTAGCATAGATTCATCTGAATTAAGTAGAACATTCAGTTCCTTCCTCACTTTGGCCTCTTGGAGGGCAATTTTCATCCCAGACATTTCAGAGCCTCAGTTCTGAAATGCATATAAAGGGAGATAAAACAGACAGCTATCTGGCAGGCAAGAAATACAAGTAGAACAGTGATAGGAAGTAGAAGAGGGATAGAGAAGTCTGGTTTGGGAAGAAAAGAAATGAGGTTGGAACTGCAGTACCCTGAGGACTGGAGAAACCAGGAGGAGCCTGGCATTTTGTGATGTAACTCTAATACAAAAATTCTCTTTCTGAATCTTCAAAGAAACAGAGAAGCTGCAACTAGTTATATATTCAGAGATATGCTTTGAAACAGGTATGTTAATTTTAGTGTTAGGAGAAAGCAAGAGAGATTTTCCTACCAAGACATGAAAACCTACCCAAAGCAAAGATCACAACTCAGAACCTTTTTCTCTCAATCCAATATTTACTCCTCTAGTATACACTGTTTAATAAGAGCAGATGCACAGTAAATGCTAAAAAACACCTTTTCTTTATCTTTTTGGAAGAGGCAAGACCCATGAACATCTGTATTCCAGGAAAGTATTGCTCTTGAACAATTTCTGCAGCACACAGTTATGTTTCTTGGGATGAAAACTTCCTGAAGCTCTTGGTAGGCACTATGAGGGTTTCCCTCTTTGTGACTGCACACTGTCATTGCCATCAATAAGCTATCCACGGAGCCGCCACAAATATAGCAGTGGCTACTGCCTTCAGAGCACCATTTTGCCATCCTTGTCTTTTCTGAAGGGAATTGGGTTTGGTGCAACGGTAGATCTTTTGCTCTGTGCTTCCCTTTCTAACTTAAAATCCAGCACAACGACCACCTAACAGCACCATGGAAAGAAATGGGTAGAATTTAATAATGGGTAAAGAAAAATGAAAGAAAAAGCTTGCAGCTTCCTCAGGTATTGGAGCAGAAATGGGGTGGATGCTAACTTGGGTACAGCTCTTTAATGACTGAATAAATGGCAGTAATGAGGCAGTTCCAAGGTTTATCAGATGACTGCATTCATTTGCTTTAAGTATCATATTTAGTGATTTGCGCTGATTCGTCAGTTTGTGGGATTAGTTACAGTTCATTGTAAGTTCTAACTGTATTTCCATGTATTGTGTTAAGACCTGATTCAAGAGTAGTTTTATTTGATAAAAACCAGATGTTCTTAAAAGACACTCTCTCTTTCACAGTGCAAAACATTATTCTTAGCAATTGTATGTACCTTACAAAATTAATAAGCACAGCATCTCCCTGCGTGACATATGACATTATTATATTTTTCCCTGTTGAGGGACTTTTAAGCCATTGGGGTCATGACCTCTGTGCCTTATGAGAAATGGAAAAGCACATGGTTCCAATTTTATCTTCAACCCTGCCCTGCTGCTGACATGTATGTTTACAATACGGTTCATCTGTTGACCCTTCACTCACATTTAAAATATTAGCTAACATTTTTTGGTCCCAATCTCAACGGCGCATGGCGATTAGCTTTTAAGACCAGTTGTTTTCTTTATTGCCTTTTGACATGCACATCTTATCCTAAAGCCCTTGACTGTTTTTCTAATTTGAAAACAGCATCAGCCACAAAACCAGTTCCGGTTTGTCTGGATACTCCTGCTCTCGTTGTGACACTGGGCACTTCAGATCTTTAAATACACAATAATATCGCCCCACTTGCAGAGGAGATGGGAAACATCTTGCACTGCTCTGAGATATCCCTGAGGAGCTGCCTGGCTCTAACCCCGCTCTTGGCTGTCTTCAGTCCTGGCTGAGGTGGGTCAGGGTGAGCTCAGCCTGATGCATCTCCTGGGAGACACGGTCCATTCCCCAAGTTCCCTGCACCAGACTCCCGGGAGACAGCAGCTGGATCACGCTACAGGAGAGTCAAGAAGAAAACTCTTCCAGACAAACCAGCCCTCTTCCCAATCAGGGCTGGGTGCTGAAAGAACACACTTTCACTTTTCAGCATGGAGAGAGAGAAAGAACAATCAGCTAAAACTGACTTTTTGAAAGGTGGGGGGGGGGGCAGGCTAAAAATTGAGAAATCTGTTTATTCCCAATTTTGCCTAACATCAAAAGAAAGGTGAAGGAAAAAGGAAAGAAGTGGGAGAGAAGGTATCTAATTTTAATTGCTTTTTAATAAAGGGGAAAATTTGAACAGGAAAGATAAGACCTATTTTCCTTTAAGTTAAAATGACAAATAATTTAGAAAGATACATTTAGCACTTGAATGACTTCATATTTTTTCCCCTTTGTTTTAAATTTTATTTTTCAATTTTAAACAACAACATAAAATGTGCTTTGAAAGCATGATTGTGAAAAGAAAGAAGAGCACTTTCACTCGTACAAAAGAAAATTATTTACTTGGTTATTTTCACCACATGGTAGTAAATGATGTCTTATTAAGTAAGCTCATATAAATGGATGCCTTAGCTCAAACGGCATAATAGGGCATCACATTCATTGTTTGCACAGATCAAAATATTTTCATAATTCTGAAACTTGGCACTCTCAGTTTTCCTGTAATCCACTGTCCCAGTAGATATTTTCAATGTGCTTATTGATGTATTTGGCTTCCCATAAAAATTCTGTAAATAACTCCCAGGCCTGAAATGTACTAAGCTTATTATGCTGCTAAAGAGACCTTCAGAAGTGTTAATGCTTTCTTTTCAGGGAGTGAGAGCACAATCTCTCTTTAAGTGGTTGTTACGGGAAGATATTTCAGTGACAACCAGACAGATTCAGGGTCACTGTTTCTTGGAGGAAGGGATATGGATATCACAGGCTCTGAAAACACATACTTCCTTTGGGTTTCAACCATCATATATGTCCTCAAAAAGCTAGAGAAGGGCTGAATAATGACACAGAGAAAAAAGCTTCTGACATCTGTAGGCTAGAACCATTGCTTTGCACTGTGGAAAGAGCTGGCTGAAGTGAGATGCTGTCCTTCCCTTAATGAGCACAGAAGTGCACCTCGACACCACAGAGAAACTGCTGTGTACAGCTATAAGCTCATGATAACTGCAGAGGGATTTCCTCTTCCCTGTGTTTGGGTGATCCCATGCACATCCAGGTAATTTGGTTACACACAAATACAAATATCCACATGTATATTTGTTTTAATAACAAACTGATGTATTCCCAAGCTATCCTGTAAGTCCAGTCCATAAATAATCCTGTTAACGTGTTGAAGTCTTTGCTGTTCACAGGGAGTTGATACTAGCTGGAGAACCAGACACTAAAATTGTCTTCCTTCATCACTCCTAGAATTCCTTTAATCTTCTTCCTTTTTTTTTTCCCCTTTTCAGTTTTCTTGATGGCTTCAGTTCCCATAACAGCAGATATTGGCCAAGACACTTGGCAACTCCATGTCTCAGGAGCTGATGCCAATGGCAGTTGGGGGAACAGCTCTGGTGTTCAGCATAATTGGCTTTTTTCCTCTGGATAATAAAGACATCATACTGCTTCTGCCCTTCCATCCCTATAACCTCTGATCTGGGATGTGGAGTCTCTGGGAATGAAACATGGAGCCGCTCACTGCTGCATAAAATCAGTCCAAGCCAATGCCACCAGGGAAGCTGCTGCTTGCCATGCTGGCGATTCACTAATCACCTCCATTATCACGCTGGCAAGGCAGACAGATGGAGGCAGCACTCCTGAGTCATCTACAAACTGTGGTCCATTTCCACATACAACTATTTCCAAAAGCTTCCAACATAGCCCATCTTTACTTATTTGCATCTTTGACTCCTGCAGGATTTAAAACTGTATCATTAGCATGTTGGATCTGTGCCAGTTAGGCAGGACAAAGCTGCATTCTCCCCTTCAGCAGTTGTGTGCAAGTCAGATTTCGAAGGGAAAAAGACAACCCATAGATTCACCAGCTCAAAATTATGCTGTAGTTTATTAATATCTAATTTAGAAGGTTGGATTGCCTGCCTTCCACTCCAATACACAGCAATGCAAGTAGAATACTTAAAGCTTTCTTAAGGCCTGCTTGCCCACAATTTCTGTAACCTTGAGACAATGAAGAGCAGACAGATTTGTTCCATACCACTATCAACAACGGTCAAATAATTAAAACATGGCCATACAATTATTCTTTACATCCCTAAAAAAAGGCTCAGAAGCAATAAGGCATAATGATCAAACAGCAAAGCTTTTCATATTGTACCTTTTCCATAATTTCTGACTTCACTTTGGAAATACTCATATTTTATCAATAAAGAAAAAGACAATATGTGACAACTTTTGCAACATGACAATAAATGATTTAGTACAAGAAAATTTATTATGTTTCAGCATCAGTTTTCTACTATTTGCTTTCCTCTCCACTCCCATAACCATAATTTATGGCTCAGCCTGTCCAAGAGCACTGAAATGTATTTGACCATCCAAGTCAATTAAACCTGATTATTTCTGATTCCTCTGACACATGTGGCATCATCACCATTACTTCAGCTCTTCTTCTGACCTGCTCCAGATCACTGTTCTCACTCTCCATGCCTGACTTTCAACTGATCTTCTGTCTAGGAAAGGACCCTCCCTTTACTTTATTTTGTAAAAACTTAGTGAGAAGAGGGCTGGGCCTTGAGGTACTACCATAACTCAAATATTATGATTACTATTAATAACAAGAGCAACAAGAATAGGCATATATGTCACATTAATATTAGAAGCATTGCGTTGACAGCTTCACTTATGCAGAGGTAAACACTGATGTTTAAAACCATAAAAAGCAAGGGAATGTCAAAGTGTACACTGACTTAAAAGAAGCTTTAACTGTTACAGCATTGTGGAAGGCATAACAAGAAATGCTTCAGATACTACATACATACAGATTTATGCACACATGTAGTGCATCCATTTTTGTGTGAATGATTTTCACACAAATCCTTTGCTGAAGTTCAGAAAACCATTGACTTTTCTGTTTACTCAGGTAAAACAGTTACAAAACAGTAACTCTACTGAGAGTGACTTCAGCAGAGAAAGGAACTCTACAAAGTAAAATAGCACTTTCATATTCTAACTGTAGCAGATGTTGTTTTGGTCATTTCTAGCTGGCTGTGAAGTTAGAGCTTCAGAACTGTGGTTTCATATGTGGTTCAAGCATTGGCTGAATTTATGCTGGGAGAAAAAAAAGGGTTGTTGCATGAAGGTCTGGCATGCAATTTTTTTTGAAAAAACAAAACAAAACAAAACCCCAAACTGTGTCTGTCTTTAATTATTTTCCATTACAGCATTGTCTGCATATAATTGCTCCATGTTTTCCATTATGGAGTGCCAAATTAATGAGCACGTTAGAGTATAGGATAGAGTACAAATTCCAGTGGTGATGTTGTCCTGTACCAGCAAATAAGAAGAAACACAATTCCCCTTGACCTGTGTGGCATTTTCACACAATTTGTGTTTTTCAAGTTACCAGCATTATTTACCATATCTTCCATCAACAACTGAAACTGGGGACTCAGAGAAAATCCAGGCAGTACAGTACCTTCAAAGAGGTCTTAACTAATGCTAAGTGGTCAAATGCCTTGTAAATGTGCTGTTGCCAGAATATGCAAACAGGATTTTGGGGTTTGTCTTACTGGTCTTGTTTCTAAAATTTGACAGAGCTACACATCACAGAGTATATTTTTGTATATGTAAGAAAAACAATTTCATAGGTTTCCACAAAGATGAGGCCTCGCATGGAAATTTGGTTGCTCCCCAAAATCATCCTTTATATCATTAGTCTTTCTGCAAAAGGCTTTGTCTGCTTCCATATCCTGGCTACGTGGATCAGACTCATTAGGCTGGGGACAAGAGGAGCCCCCAGGACTTGCCACCTGGGGATCCTGAGCAGCCTCCCATCTGAGCAGGGCTTGGCCATCCCTTCCCAGAAGCAGAAGGCATGTGGGAGCAGTGCACACCAGGAAGCAGATGGTGCCAAACAAATGCAGGGTCATTTCTAAGGTGTAAGAATTCAGGAGGCACATTGTGATTTGCCAGTTGTTGATGTCGTCCTGCACAGAGCTGGTCCTGGGCTCAGCTCAGCCAAAGTGAAAGTTTGTCTTTTTGCATCAATACCTATCAACACCTTTAATCAGAAAGAACAGTTCAGGGCTCAGAAAAATTTCATTGTCTAGCAGGAGTTAACATACCTGGCCTATAGCACACATGTGGCTACTTCTGCCAAGGACTCTCAGTGAGCACATTGGTCAGGTTTGGCAGTTGATAAATAAGCTGTACTGATCCACTGGGAACAGCATAGTTACACCTTAAGTACAACACAGCATTACCATTCCCTTCTTAGTCTGACCAAGCTATCGAGATATAAACATCTAAACAGAATAAATCTGTGATCTTCACATTGCTAAGGCTGTGCTACTGCCTGCTTTCCCTTTCCCTCATCTTGCACTGCCCCCACCCCAGCAGTGCTAGTGGTAAATTTGAGACTGCACACTCTTGGGTATAGCCAGCTGTGCTGCTGGAGGGGAAATCTGAGCATATGCACGCTCCAAAATGAAACTCAAATAACAGCAGAGAAAACAAAACAAAGCTGCTAGTGTAAGAGAATACAGAGTCACACTCTTTCACATTAATGAGGGAATGATGCCCAACTGGAGTCTGACACTCCGTCAGAGGAACATCTGCAGACGAAGTTTTGAGAAGGTCAAGAAGTTACGATTTGCAATGGAAAAATACTCAACTGCTATCTGAGCTATTCTTAATTGAACTTGACAGAAGACGTGTGCACTGACACTACGAGGATATTCAGAAACTGAAGCTGGATCAGCTTCCTAAAGGAGCAAGAGAGAAATACATCAACTGTTAAAGAGGCTGAACCTTCACTGGAATGGTTGTTTTTTTTAAAAAAAACTTGATCTGAAGAGGAACAAAAGCAATTACAGCACACCTTGAACAGAATACATTTTAAGAACAGATACTAGTTCTTAGTCATTTTTAGGGGAAATATTTTTAGGGAAAATTTATTTTGAGGGGACAAAACCAAAAATACAAAATAAATGAAGTTTTTAACCTAGTTAATGATTGTAGCTGAGTATTTGGTTGATAAAAGCAATTGTTTTTTTTTGTTCAGACTACATCTAAAAATAAGTGGTTAGTCTGAAAGCAAAAAGCCATTGTGCTTAGAGAACTGACTTTTTCTGTTACCAGTACAACAGCTTTCTGTGTCCTGTGGGCTTCTTCAGGCAGAATACCTGCCTTTGAGTAACTCCTAATGGGCTCCTGATGCTGACTGGATCCTAGAAAAAAGAAACTACACAGCCTCACATCCTCCCTTCAATAAAAAAATAATATATATGTATAGGAATCTATTTGATGACAAGAATCTACTTCAAAAACACACTCATCCTGCAAAATGGAACCAAGTCCTATTCTCCTGCCCATTTCACATACAGCTTGCATCTAGTTAGCAGCTAATACCACATTCCTTAAATATTTTCCTTTCCAGAAAGAAGACACCTCCAGCACCAACTTTCTTTAGCCCATACCATAGTGAAATAGCCTTTCCCAGAGCTTTTCATTCTTCCTCAAATACTGTATTCTGTGACCAATCTTTCCCACTAGAGAGGAAAACTACTGGTACTGCTCAGCATGTTGGGATGCATGCCAAGTGCTTGGTAGCTGTGGGCCTTTGGTGGTAGGTGCTTATACCTGCACTGTCTTGTAATAATTTATTCTGAGAAAGGGGTAAGAGTAAAACCCTGGTCTAACTGAAGTTAAAGGAATTTTTTCTTTAAATTAATTTACTTATATTTGGCTGTCCCAGTCACAAAATGGGACTAGGAGAAATCAAAGGATGGAAGTGTGACTGACACGTTTTGCTGAAGTGGTTCCACAAGCAGCATTCCCTGACATGTCTGAGCTCAAACCTGACCTTCAGAATATGGCATTGGAAAATAAGAAGAAAGGAACTATATAATCCATGGTGACCCAAAGAAGAATAAGAATGAAAGCCCCAAGTTTCCCACAGTAGGTGGGAAAGAAGGGAAGTAAAACATGTGCTTCCTTTTACCCCTAGGTCTACCAGTGCCTTTCCATGTCATTTCTGTATGTAGGAACTGCATGTGTAGCTGGAAACTAGTAATTTTCTAGTGTATGCTTTTTCAGCAGCTGTTAGGACATCTGGATAGAAATCCATCTGGTGCTTAGCATAGCAAACACCACCATAAACTTTCCAAGTCCCCTTCCTTTTGCACAGTTACATAAACGTGAAACAACAGTGGGGCTTGGAAGTAAGTCTTGCTTCCAGAATGGGAGGTGGGAAGCTGCGAAAAGAAGGAAGATTTTTCAACATGGAGTTTCAGAAAAAGTCTGAATGCCTCCCTTCAAACTCTCAGGGACAAATTTTTGAAATCATCAAAGACAGAAGCATCTCCAAAGAATTGTACAGTTTGATTTCATCCCATCCCATGCCTTCCTCGGTATTTTTCCGTTAGGGTGTGCAGAGCCCACAGGATTAGGGAAGCGCCAGCTCTGAGCCTGTCAAGTTCTAGTTCTGTTTTCAGCAGTTATATATATTGTGCTCTGTGTTGAATTAAAGCTACAATAAAAGTCTTCTCACTTGTTACTGTGTTTGTGTAACATTCAAGAATTAGACGGGAAGAGTTTTTGAGAGAAACTAATCCGATGCACATCCGAAACCACATCAGGTTTTAATATAGCAGCTATCTTCTAACACATTGTATGGTCAAGTGGGGAAATTCAGCCAGATCTGTGTTGCTCAGTGTCAAAGACAGGCAGAAATGGAGCTTCTGACTTATCACCTCTCCCCCTGCCCAGGACAGTAACAAGAACTCATTAAAAAAAGTGTGAAAAACTTGGTAGGATGATAGCTTAAGAAGATTGTGTGCTTCAAACAAAATTTGCTGTCTTTACATTCCCAATGGAAATCCCTGGCACCTGAGAAGTGAAATGTTGGGAGGTTGCTGGGCTACACAAGAGCTACAGATGTGGGTCACTAGAAGGAGGATCCTGTTTCAGGTTCCTGGCCTGTGAAAGAGCCATGGGTAGAAGATATGCAGAGAAGATTTTAGGCTTGAAGTATTTTGGCCCTTCAATTTCTGTGTATGTATAGCCTAGCTTGTATAATTTGGATGATATGCAGAGTACCATGTAACAGGTTGCTACAAGAGATGCTCCTAACACAGGATCTGTTAATCAATTTACTATTTAAAGCTAAAATAAGATTTGCTACTTTTTTTCCAAGACCAATGTGGACTGCCTCATATACACACAATGGATTTGCACTGCTCTCACAGGAGTCAGGTATGCAGTGTTAAAAACTTATCCTTCATATTTACATAATATCTATTGCAACAGCTTTTGATGTTTCAATTGGTACTAAATCACCTTTCGTCTTTCATCATTCATAAGGAATTTGAATGGCAAATCTACCTTGACCCTAGAGGTATGGATATGTGAGTTGCAAGGAAAAACTACCCCAAAAGGGGGTTCTTCCATGAAGATTGCTCTCACTGGGCCCAAGGGCATGGCACTAGGTTAGGTCCATTGTATCCCCTGCACTATCCATGCACTAGCCTCTGGGAAAATGGAATGAGATAATGAATGGACTGTTAAAGACTACACTGAGAGAAATGGGTTAGGGGACATTCAAACATTGGGGTACATACATTTTAGGGAAAGCCACCTGCTCAGTCAACACTGGGGGATCTGCCAGTTGGGTTGGCCATGCCCAATCCAATTTACTACATACTAAAGGAAAGGATAAAGGCCCTATAGTGCACATAGAAAATATGCTGGGGAGGAAACGCTGGGTTATTCCTGTCAGGCAAAGGCAAGCCCTTCCATGGGATTGCTTTTGCAGGAACCCTGAGGCACATCATGGGTGATGCTGGACAATGAGCAAGTCTGATATGCTCCTCCAGGGGATTTGATTCTGGGTGAGAACAGCCAATGACTTGAATTATATGGTGCTCATTCTATATAATACTATATGTAATCCCTACTATGGTTGCTATATACAGCATCAACAGCATTACAGTAACAATTGCCCAGATTAACGAAGATTGAAATTTGAAAAAACTCTGGCAATAGCAGAACTGGAGAAACACGGTGGTGATGGAACCAGAACTGGCTTCAGTGTGTGAAAATCCAACACCACAGACCATTTCTCCTGCCCTTTGGGCTGCTCAGACAGATGGATCCCTAAATTGTTGACTAAATAAACTCAATGGAAATTTTAAAGGGATGGCCCATAGCAAAGGGAATGATACCTGTGTATATATATCCAAAGACAGGAATGGATGCGTTGGAAAGTGTGGGGCCTGGGCATGACATAAATAGTACAGAATAAGGGATGGGTGCTTTGCTGGTGTCAGTTCAGATAGAGTTAATTTTCTTCCTAGTAGCTGCTATAGTGCTGTGTTTGGGATTTAGGAGGAGAATAATGTTGAGACACTAATGTTTTAGTTGTTGCTAAGCAGTGTTTACACTAAGTCAAACACTTTTCAGCTTCCTGCACCACTCCACCAGTGAGTGGGCTGGGAGGCATAAGAAGCTGAGAGAAGACACAGCCAGGACAGCTGACCCAACAGGCCAAAGGGACCTTCCATACCACAGAACATCATGCCCAGTAAATAAACTGGGGGAAGGTGGCTGGGAGGAGCCAGTCACTGCTTGGGAACCAGCTGGACAGTAGTCAGCAGGTGGGAGCAACTGCACTGTGCATCACTTGTCTCTGTCTCAGCTTGTGGAGGTCACATTTTTTTCCCAATGCTACTTTAAACTGACTGTTTTAACCTACAAAACATTTCCTACTTTTTTCAAGAGCAATGTGGACTGCCTTGTGTATATACACTGGATTTGCACTGCACTCACAGAAGTCAAGTATGTGATTAAAAAAAAACCCCGTGTATATTTACATAATATTAACAGGTTTTGATGTTCAAATTGGTAGTAAATTACCTTTCATTAACAAGCTGTTCACTGCAAGCAGTAAAGAACAGAAATACTAATTGCAGTGGGAAGTTACAGATGATTTAGGGGAAGTCCATAAAGTTTAAAACTGAAACTGAACTGCAAAAATTAGGAACATACATGAACTGAGCTTTGGTTCAACCAGAAGATTGATAAACTGAGGGGTATTTGCAGTGGCAATTATGACTTGAGGATTTCTGTGGACTAGTACACTTGTAAAGTTGGATGAGAACTTCAGTAAATTACTGACATACATAAATATATACACATACATATACATAATCTGTCTAAACAGTAACATCTCCAACCTGAACAAGCCTTTTGGCAGATCAACACTGGGAGGATTTTGTTTTTAGAGAGAATTAAATCAAGGGCTTCCCAGGACTACATTCTGCCCTGAAGCTCTGACTGAATTTATATCTCGTGTTATGTAGTTTATCAGGATCTTATCCATGGAATAGTTTGCTAAATTAACAGATCAAACAGAATAGATTGCATTAAATGTTGTGGGTCAGGGGAAAATTAATTCCAAAGTTTTAAACTCCCAAGCCCAAATCCTGCACTTACATTACTGTGGATTTACGCCAGTGTAAATGAGTGAAGAATTTGGCCCCTGACCTTCTCCAAGCAGGTCATTATAGTTGAAATAGTAACTGATCTTAGAAAAACATTTTTGCTGCGAGGTATTTATTTCTGTATAAAGGTTTATGGAACATCATATTCTTTGCCCTTTAAGACTGATACTCACATATGTAAACACCACTGGGCCATAGCTTAATCCAGCCTCTCTAAATCTGGCTAAAACAATGGAAATATCTTCTGAAACCATTGTGGGTTATATCCAATATAGTTAAAAACATCTGACTGCAACCACAAATATGCTGGTATTTGGTTGTGCTATAAAAACATTTTTATGTCAAATACAACTGGGACTAATACAGTAAACTACACTTATGGTTAACCCTTGGAATGAACCACATTTAGACACTTGAAAGTTAAGGTAGTCTGCACTGATTACATTTTCTTATGAAGAGCATAAAATGAATGTAGGGTATAAAAAACTAATTACTAGTATTAATAGAGTAATTGGCACTTACATAGCACCTTCCATGCTATACTATAAACATACCAGCAATGTGATCAGCTCCTGCAGCTACTTGCTCTCCTGAGTGCTCAAGATAAAACTGAGCCCAAATGCTGCTTGTTTCCCCTCCACACCTACATGTGCTCAAGTGCACACACACACACAAGGAACCATTTCAGTGCTCACCAAACCTGGTGTTACCAGAGGATTCTGATCAGTGCTTAGAAAAGCACCAATGAGGAGAGAAAGGGAAAGCTGAGTTAGGTGGGGCTGTGAGGGGAGTGTTTAGCTCACACAGAATGGAATTACACAGAAAGGCAGGTTGGACACTTGGTTACTACAAAGAAAACAAAAAGCATTTAAAGAGAAGTAGTTGAGAAATTTTACTGAGAAAAACATTTTCCAAATAAGTGGTGTTCCAGGACGAGACAGAATAATACTGAGTACAGTGCAGGGCCTTGGATTTGCTGCCTGGGCTCTTGTGATAGAGCTGTTCAGTCCACCAGCTGTTCAATACACAAATAATGGAAATGTTTGTGGTGCATGTGTAAAATGTATTTGTAAAATAATGTATTTCTTTAAGTAAAACCAGTATCTGAGAGTTAAACTCATACAAATGTGTAATGTAAAATAACAAGAGATGCTCAGGAACCCACATACTATTAACTAAATTGACTCAAATGAACTGCAAATTCTACACCTCATGAAAAGCCTTTTGGACAGAGGCTGCTGACAAGTCTTGCTATGGTGATGAAGAAGATACTAATGCTAACTGCCCCCTCCGGTGATGCTGCTAGACTTAAGACAAAATAGGCAGAAGGGAGCAATCTGCCACTCCAGGGACATTTCCCTGTCAGTACAGGCACCATGGCTCAAAGCCCTGATCTTTCTTCAGGGCAGATTCTCAAATTAAGCACAGCTTCCATCCTCGTACCATGTCCCTGCTTTGGAAATCTACACTTGTTCTGTATTATATTAATAAGGTATTACGTATAAGATGTTTTGTTCTCTGCGCTATTCCTAATTCTTCTCTACACAGCATCTGGGGAATTAATAGAAGTTTTAATCTACAGGGACTCCTCATCTCTTCCCTGAGTGGTAACAGCTAATTAAGGGCAAGCCTTGTATGGGGCAAGGTGGTTTCTCTCTGTATATGTTGCTTCTCATTTATTTACACTGACTTTCACCAGCCATTCAGTGTCATGCACACACTAATTTAAGTTCCATTAAGATAAAATAATCTTGGATCACTAGAAAATACTGTCAGCTCACCGTTGTGCAGATCACTCATGAGTATGTTGAACAGCTCAAGCTCCAGGCCAGGTCCCTGTGGGCACCACTACCTTTCTAGCCATTTCTCCACAGCCATTGCTTCTCATCTCTCAAATCCATGGGGAATCCATTAGACTGTTCTGAGAGGGTTTAAGAATGCTTTAGCAGGGAACTTGTCAAGCTCCTTGGGCAATCCACACCCAGCATTTCCAAAAGGTCAGTCTTGTCCATGTGAGTGGTGGCTCCTGCATGTCCAATAATTGACACTGTTCCCTGACTGAGAAGTCATTAACTATTATTTCCTACTATAATATAAATGTCAGTTTTACACTTCTAAAATAAATAAACAGGGCTGCTATGGATTTCAGCAGTAGTAATTTTACAGTTATGTATAGAAACAGTGCAAATAAGATAACCTTCTCCAGCTGCTGGATAATCCAAACCTGCCTAAGTTTCCTTGACCTTCACTAGGAAGTCATCGTCAACTTATTTCAATTAATTTACAAACATTAGTGCCATCTGTTTTTTAGGAGCAGCCAGTGTTTTTTATTTGTACATTCACTGCAAATATCTTTATCCTCACAGTCTTAATTACTTGCATGATTTTAATATGACCATATATATTTTGGTGAATACACTAAATACTTACAGCAGGTCACCCAAGCAGGTTCCTCACTTGACAGCTATCCCCATCCAGCCACACTCCAAGTCTCACTGACTTTCTCACGTGTCTTCCTGTGAAGACTGTGGACAACATCCAGACTTGGACCTGATCCTACTCTATTCAATTCAAGGGTAGTGTTTTCAGCAGTACTACAGAAGTATAAATGTAGTACTGTGAAACTTGTCAGCTGCTCAGCTACAAGTCTCAGCACCTTTCAGCATTAAGCTAACATCTTAACAGTCTTGCAATGAGCCTGTATGCTAATAATTCAAACTGCCATATCTGAAAAGATTGAAAGCAAATACAGTGAATTGCTGCTTAGCTCAACATTCAGCCTTTTCCTTGCACAATGACATTGTGATCACATGGTGAGTGCTCAGCCCCTGTCTTAGATTGATGGTCAACATCCACCACAGCAAGATAACAAATAACATCCTATAATATACTTCATCATTAAGCATCCTTTTAAAATGAGCTGCCAGCATTGTTAAACTATTCAACTCTTTGATACTAGATGGGTTGATCTTTATTTTCCAGGTGGATAAAGTAGAACAGATCCAATGAAAAATATTCTGTTATCAGTTCACATTTTGGTTTATCAATAACTTCAACTGCATTTTGTTAGTTAAGAATATGGACCTCTAGTTTAATATACAATATGGAAGAACCAAAGTTATCCTCTACAAAAGGAACAACAAAGTTTTAGTAGCTTATTACAGTGATGCATTTGCTTCCTTCATGCTCTGATTTGTGTGTTTAAACTTAGATTTATATATTCCAGTATAGAAAAGCTTTGTGAATTAGGTAAGAAAGCATGTGTATTTTGATTTTGGATATCAATGAAATAGAGAAGCAGCTTTAATCATCTAACTCCTCTGATCTTCATAATTGAGACCATCCCATTTGTACTGTATCTCGTTTGTAACTGATGAAAGAAAATGTGTGGGAGGTGAATTTATTTGTTTTTCAGAACTATAACAGCAGCTGGTCAGCAGGTTCAGTCGAGGCCTCTCTAGTCAAAGTAGCTCAGGACCAGTCATATTGAGATCTTTTATTAGGAGAGGTTTGGGAGGAAATGCAAATTGTTATTCAAAAGCAGACAGCTGGAGGGCAGGAAAAGTGGGGAGCAGCCATGAACCATTATTATCTATTTGCTAGTCTGATTAGTTTACCAGTGAGAAAAGAGTGAGACACGTTGTGCCCCTTTCTCTTTACCCATATATATTTTAGTATTTATTTACACCTTACTGTACATATATGTTTTAAGAACAGGATAAATTTCACCAAAATAAAATTCCTGCCAAGTTCTGATGAGAAGTCCTCCCCCTTCAAGCTCCTCTTCCTTCCCTCAAATGGACAGCTCAAATAGCACTGGGCAACAGCTGAGAGGCAGACAAAGGAAGCATATAATGACCTCACTGTAACAGCAGTCAAGCACTCAGGCACAGGAGTGATCCCCACAATAAACATCCTTCTTCCAGAGAAGAAATTAAGAGGATGAGCTAGCACAGCTGAGCCCAGGTACATGGAGGACAACACCACATATCTCTGTAGGAATGGAAAAAGCATAGCAAAAGCCCTTTCTGCACTCATCTGATTGCAAAATGCCTTAGTTGTGCAGGGGCACCTTTGGTTTTTCCCCAGGCAGAGGGTAGGAAGCCTACAGCCTTCTGCTACACCTGAAGAGAACTTAAAAGCAGACTGTGATTTTCAAAGCTGAAGGTAATTTGTCCTGTATTATCTCTAGGCTGCCTTCTTGGAGAATACATACAGAAAATAAACTGCACAGTGGAGGAATACCTTTCATGCCTTCCATACTGGAGCACACAAAGGCTCCAAAGATTTTATTAATTCAATTCATCCGCACTCTCAAACCTTTAGGCAGTGGGGAGTAAGCTATTTATCTTTTGGTTTCTTGTAAGGAATTCACACTAGACTCGCTGCTAAATCATTTTCCCTGTACTACTAGTACAGGAAATTAACTATAAATGAACTATGAAAACAAATAATTCTGCTGCAATTTTCCACCAATATTACTTT
Source organism: Anthoscopus minutus (assembly GCA_013399455.1). Taxonomy (NCBI): domain Eukaryota; kingdom Metazoa; phylum Chordata; class Aves; order Passeriformes; family Paridae; genus Anthoscopus; species Anthoscopus minutus. The sequence goes on from VWYI01011787.1 coordinate 20,092, forward strand.
ACAGTTTTAGTACATTTAGGAAAAGCAATATAGATCCAAAAAAAGAGTTACAACTTATTTATATACTGATCCTTAAATTATGCCCTTTCCTCTTTTAACAGGCCCTACTTGTAAGATATTTCTTGCTTATTCTCCAGAGGTGTACTGAAGCTGGAACCATCCTTTTGACTACAGCAGTATAGCAGGGTTTCACAGTTGACACTGAAGATAATTTCATTCTGAGACTACTATTTACTGAAATCTGTGGGGAAGGAGATAAAAGTCAGTTTCTTGTATTCTTTACTATAAAGCAAACAGCTTCTGATGTTTATATAAATGGTGATATTGAGATATTCTGTGCTTTTTCAGTAGTTACTGATTTTTTTTTCATAATTTCCTCCCTGTGCAAACACTACTGCATTTCTTTAGAAAGATTAAGCACCAAGGATTTATGCTTTCATTAAGGTCCATGTTTTGAAGAAATAAGAGATGGTGTGCTTTAAAGATGGACTATGCAGTTTGTTCTGAAAATGTTTCTTAAGCAACACACAGGGGTAATTGTGGAGAAGCTCTGCAGTTTGGGGGGATCTACTCCATAGTGTTTGAAACTCCCTTGATAAACCAACAGATTGTCAAATTATTTGACACAGAAAATCTACTGATATTTATTGAAATATGGTAACTAAGAGTATGTATTCTGCAAGTTGGGGATTTTTAATACATATTTACAGGGCAAAGAAATTAGAAATTGCAACGCTCTGAATTAAACACAAATGGCAAAACTTCAATTTTGCCTCATTGTATTATGTTTATTTTAAGAAATGGAAATCCTTTAGCAAATCAGTGGTGTGCATTCATAGTAGGGCTGGGTTCTCAAGCACTAAATGGGAGCTGGAGTGGGTAGCAAACTGAGTCTGACTTGATGGCAAGGGCAAGTCTTCTGTGCTGCAAAAATCTGGCAGTAAACATCTTGTTCACACTTTACAGCAGAAGAGCCATGTGGAAATGAGGTTTTCCACCACTACAGATTTCAGGCTACAGTCATACCCATCAATTTTAATGCAGTATACCATTTAAATAGCTAGGGCCAAAATCTACAGTAAGGATCTGGAGCTGAAGTCTTTATAGGCTGAGTGGGAGTAGAGTGTGCTCCTGATTTTTTTGTAGCAGTACAGTGGTAGGTGTTGGAAATGAAGAAAGCAATTTTCTTTTGTTATGAAAAACATGTAAATCTACAAACTGAAATCTCAATTAAGAAGCAGCTTTCTGTGAGAAATCTCAAACCAGATGTTTTTGTGTAAAATCCCACCTTCACTGAATTCAGTGGATAAAACATCAGTTCCTTCACTAGAGGCACCACTTCACTTTTTGTTCTAATTTCTTCCAAATTAACATTTCCCTACAGAAAATATTTTAAACAATTCTTCCCCCCCCCCC
>VWYI01011787.1:21514-71212 GCA_013399455.1 Anthoscopus minutus
CCTTCCCTTGCCAATTGGAATCACTTTTCTTTGCCAGAAGCACTTTGGTCAGACCTACAAAGGAGCTGCAGACAGAAGCCATGAACAGATGTCCTCTTCAGGATCCTGCTGTGAGTTGGAAGGGGTTACTAGTCTCAGCTGCTCAACACCATTCCATGCTCTCCTCATTAAGGATCACCCCCACTGATGTGCTCACTGAACAGTTTGTATGAACACTTCCTACATGGCACAGCTTCAGGCTGAGCCTGTTACCTTGGTACAGACCAACGATGAGCAAAACAAATGGAGCTGATTTTTGCTTAAAACAAATGAGGGAGCTCCTGCACAAGTGGTGTGAGTGGCTGGAGAGGGCAGCAGCCTTTGGCAGGGGAAGTACAGCAAGTAGCTGAAGACTGGAACTTATACTGGTGACATGGCTGGATTTGCAGAAGTCTGTCCATGGCTCAAACTAGCAGTTCCTCCTGTATATAATGGATGCAGAATTACCCAGACATCAGAATCTGGCTCCAAGACATTCAGCTAAAAGAGCATTTGTCCTGAAAGTGATATCACAGATATTGAAAGCTACTAGGAATTACAGAAAACAGCTACCCAAGCTGGAGTTCAATATGAATCACAAATAAATTAATGACAGTGTAACTTCCCTGCAAAAAACACATTCTTGTAAATTCCTGAGCACCAGCATCCTCTGACTACTTTACAACTCCTGCGTGTATTTTGGTCCGTGAAATCTGCCTGATGTGCTGGAACCCAAGTGCCCTCACCAGACAAGCAAACAAGCAAACCTCCTCGGCCACGCAATTCTTTCAGGAATTAAGAAACATTCATAGGGGTTCTCACATCTTCCTAACAACAACAAACAGTTAGTCAAGTTACCTTTGTAAAGCAAACCAATTTTCATTGCTTTCATTCAAACTGCCTTAAAATAGAATTCTTGCCTGCTTTATTTAGTCAGATGCAAAGAAAACTGAGAAACTGTATCCATTGTTCCTTAAAAGAGCTTATTAGTGAAACAAAGACCTTTTTTTTCCAGTGAGTGCTGTTTGTGCAGTTACTTCATGACATTTATTTGGATTCCGTCCCAGGGGAAAAAGGCCAAATTCAGTTTCAGCACTTGCCTACTACAGCATAAACAGTCATTAGTTAACAGATCTTTTTTGGCGGTCTTTATGTAGCCTACAACATCAAAGCACGTGATATCCATGAAATAATCAAAGCAACATATGTACACTGAAGCACTGTACGTACATTATTTTTAAGTAGCCTAGCAATCCTCAGAAATTTGAAGAGGTTCTCCTAGGCCTTGAGCCAAAGCCCTTGGAAGCTGATGCTTTTTTTTTTCCCCCTTTGACTTCAATAGATGCCGAGACTGGTCGTCAGATAATCACTGCCATGTTAATGGCAAACTACTTTCCATTTTTGTATTAATTTCCTGCTCAAGGAAGGTATGGGACCGAAAGCACTGGAGAATGAAATCATTTGCCCTGTTTCTACACAAGGCAGAGAAAACCTGGGTAACAGCAGCCAGATCCCCTCTTAGGGCTTCACTGATTCATCCTAACCATGGCATGAAAGAGTGAGTGGATATTTCCTTCGCCACAGCTTTTCCCCTTATGAAGGGCAGTACAAAAACCTGCAAAAATCATGGTGCTTTTTGTGCTGTGTCCACTAGAATTGGGAAGAATGCAAATTTATTTTTTCCTCTAATGCCAAGCTGCTGGCAGTCATCTCTCCTCTATGTGCAAGTTATAAGGGAAATGCTGGCTATCTCAATACTGACTGTCTCATACCTTTTTTCTACATCCTGCCACATTACTGACAATGCCTACACTTTTAGATCTTGTGTAGCATCACAGTTTTTCTCCAAGTCTTTTAAAGCAAAAGCAAACAAACAAAACAAACAAAAAAACCCCCAAACCAAAAACAATCCAACCAACCAACCAAAGTAATGTGTTTGCCAACCCCTCCTAACATGAACAAGTGACACCATATGACATGACTTGGGGGACAATTTTTCCTGCTGTTAGCAGAGTCCTTCTCTCCTTGCTCTGCATTTGGTCTTGGACACTGCTGAGATCTGGCTTTTGAACAACAGAGAGATGCATCTGTAAAGCAGCAGGCCAGCAGGTCAAGGGAGGTGATCCTGTCCCTCTGCTCTGCCTTGGTGAGACCCCACCTGCAGTGCTGCATCCAGCTCTGGGGTCCCCAGCATGGGAAAGACACAGACCTGTTGGAGTGAGTCCACAGCAGATCCACCAAAATGATCAGAGGGATGGAGCACCTCTCCTGTGACAAAAGGCTGAGAGAGTTGGAATTATTGAGCCTGGAGGAGAAAAGGCTTTGAGGTGACCTAATTGTGGCCTTCCAGTACCTGAAGAGAGCCTATAGGAAAGTCTCTATAGAGGGACTACTTACATGGACATGTCGTGACAAGACAAGGGGGAATGGCTTCACACTGAAAGAGGAGGTTTAGATCAGATATTACAGAGCAGTTTTTTACTGTGAGGCACTGGTACAGGTTTACCAGTTAAGTTGTGGATGCCCCTGGAAGCGCTGAAGGCCAGATTGGATGAAGGCCTGAACAACCTGCTTGAAGTGCAAGGTGTCCTTGCCCATGCCAGGGGGGCTGGAACTGGACGATCTTTAAGGTGTCTCTTGCAGCCCTGGCCATTCTAAAATTCTGTGATTCTATGACAAGTTCACTGTCAGAAACGGTTGTGAATACACAGCCTGATTTGATTAAATGAAATCTATTTTCATGAGAGAAATTTGCAATGTGTACTGGCAAAGAGGCACAGCAGACAAGTTTTGTTGAAGCTGAAAGAGGTGGTAGAGTTGGTTTGGATGGAACATTGATACTTCTGGAAAGTGAAACCTAAAACTAAACCCCCATAAGAAGAGACCATCAGTAGTTCATTGTTAGCTGAGTAAAAACAGAATTCTGAAAAGTGTGAGAGAGCAGGAGAGTTAGTGCATGGGTAAACGACTGCAACAGGGTTTACATTTTTCAAGAAGCAATTGATGGAATAAAGACATTATTCAAAAATATGTAAAATCCATGAAGGTCAAATAGCAAAACATAAATAATTCTAAAATAAAATAAATTTGAGATATACTTGAAGGTTGAAAATAAAATTAATTTAGTGTAATTATTAAAGGCAAGATCCAAATCCCATTAAAGCTGGTGGAAAGACAATCACCAGTTCCTACAGTGTTGGAGCAGGACCAAAGAGAACAACAAAGAAATTTCTTATGAGTGAAAAAGTATCAAGAAAATCTCAGTGGTTTCTTCACATCTGTGTTTGATAACAAAGAACACTGGTGAAATTCATGAAGGATGCGTTTCTGGGTACTAATGAGGACAAAGTGAAGGAATCTGTGAAGTAACCAAGTAGAGGAACAAAATAAAGACAGATAAGTAGTAATGGATTATACCCACAGACGAAGCCCAGCATTTTTTTGAGTTTATCTGTGCACCGTATAATTTTTCCTGCCATGTTGAGGCAAGTCTTAGAAATTGGTACTCTAGAACACTTCTGAGTACACTGGTCAGCAAATAATTGAATGTCAGTTGCTAAAAATCAAATAGAAGGCTAATATTTTAAATTATTTTTCTCTTCTTAAAACACTTTTATATATTTTGGCCAAATATTAGTAAATGAAATTGACATTTTTGTCTCTTTCTTCTAGAAACACTCCCTTCAAGCCATGACATGATTTGCAATGAGCCAGAGAGTATTTGGACTGAAAGTCTGGACTCTCTCTTGTTTCTCGTTGCTTTTATTAAAAAAACCCAAAAAACTCCAAATAAACAAAGAACCAACAAAACAAACAAAAAACCCCAAAAAATCAAAAAAGAGCACCATACCAACAATAAGAAAATTAAAATATTTCTGAATATGAAATACCATGTGTATTGGATATAGAGCACATTCACTGGATTTAAATATGTCATTATCAGTATGGGATTAGGCATGTCTGAACAAAATATTTGGTATCTTTGTGTACGAACATGCCCACTGGCAATCCATGGTTCCTTGTCTCAACACATCCTTAGGAATTGCAGTGATTTGGAGAAGTATACTTTTCTAGGCTATCACCTTAATTATTCTTTCTTGTATGCTCGGTTATTCCTTTATTCCCACAGGACACTGTCACAGCTAAATGCAGAAATCTGGACTGGCAAATAACTGGGGGTGAACTGCAAGGGTGTTTTTATACTACTTTGCTTTTGATTGTTTTCTACCTGCATGCCTGTTCCAGCTGGAGAAGTTGAGAAAGACAGGACAGACACAGAAGATCTGGCATACGTACTGGAGTGAAATAAATAAAGTGGCAAGTCAAGAAATAAAGTGCAAAGTCAGATGCTAAGGCTATTTAGGAGAAAACCTTCAGTATGTTCTTCATTTGGGAAAAACAGATAAAACCAGACCATGCAGAGATATAAACATTCAGAGCTACTCCACGAGCTGAAACTGGCTGCAGTTCTTGCATCAGTCAGTGTCTGTGAAATCTGCTATAATCTCATGACCCAGCTATGAACTGTTCCCTTAAAAAGCAATTCCTCTGGGTATTGGGTTTCTGATTATTCAAGACAGCCAGATGCAAACAGAAGACCTGCAACACATTTCAGGTGCTATTGAAATGCAAATACATATAAGGTATATTCTTTCTACTTCTCCCAGAGACACATATTTCAAGAAATTTCATTTGCAATGCAAATTTATGGTGCTCTACAGTTAGAAAGAGGTAACTTACTATTAAAGTTTACAGAATTTATCCTGATTTCTGCCCGTTAAGAACCAGGAAGACTTTAGACCTCTGTGGTTGCACAGATAGGATTGCAAAAATGCCCTGCAGTACAAGTTCCTATCCTTCAGTCTGAGCTGCTTTAAATGTCCAAAAAGATGTAGCCTCTGGCTCTCCATCATTTCCTCTGGGAGACAAGTTCTGTTATGTCAGAGCTTTTCTCCCTGTTCTGTAATACATAGCCCCTACTGATATTTAATGATATAAACCACAACAGATGGCTGGCAGAGCATTGTGGTAAGTTAATAGCAACTCTTGTAGGCATTTAGAAGCTTGAAAAACCTTGGAAGCATCCTCTAGTGTGGACTGTAACTAAAAGAAGAGGGAACCACAGAGATAACATTAGAGATATTTTTGTCCTACTTGAAATGTAGGACCTGTCACTGGTACCAAAAAACTACAAAAGATTTTATTAATACACTGACACATAAACTTTTGGCTTGCTTTCACAAAGAACTCACAAAAACAAAACCAGCCTCCCTCCCTACAACATTTTGTATACGCTGCTCTTCCAAGGAAAGGCAGAGTAGCAGGTGATGGTATTTCATGGTGTCCCATGTCCCATCTGGAAATTCCTGAGGGAACCTCCCAGTTTGGGATTCCAACAGGGAGCACCAGCCCAGTGGCCATTAGCAACTGGCCCACTGTGCAGATTTGCCAGGTGCCACATACAGGTGTGAAGCTGGATGCCTGACTGAAGAGGCACCTCACTCAATCTAACCTTGAGACAAAAGCTCATTTGCTCTAGAGAGGTGAAGTTCAATGTCTCTGAAATCCTTCTCTTGAACTCTGACATTAACCTCTGAAAGGTATTTAATTGTTCCACTCCCACTGACTACAACACTGTTTAAATACCTCCCTGACATGAACGACAGCTACATGCTTGAATAATTTAAAACCCAGTACCAAGCACCATTTATGCCTTTCTCTCTTCCCAGCCATTCCAAAATCCTGATACTTCACTTTCTTTAGACGGCAGCTACCAAAAATCAAGCACAGTTTTTGCAGACCCCTTCCCCTTTGCCGCTGACGTTCCCTGGCTGTGAACGAGGACAGTGATGTATGACGTGCTTTGGCTGACGATGCCTCAGCTCCACCAACAACCGCCGCTGCCCCGGCTCAGCCCGCGGCGGGGAATGCTCTGGGATTTTCTTACATGGAAAACAAACAGTGCCCCCGAGCTGTGCCCCGCTCCCCAGCAGCGATGCCGGCAAAGCTCGTAATGCTAAAGCTCCAGCGACGGGAGCTGGAGGCTGAGTTTTTGTCATAGCTTGCATTGTGTAACAGGGTCTGGAGAGCTGCTGATTTCTGAGCAAGAGGGTATTAAATAGAATTCTGCAGCTTAAGGGCCAGGGTATGACAATTTCTGTGCGATATTAATGAATAGATATTATGGCTCAGACTATAAATAAGTCACTTAGAGGACTGGTATGTACACAAACTCGTGTAACGTTCCTGTTGATTTTATTTCCTGCAGTTATGGCCCCTGGGTGAAATGACAGCTCCCAGTAATGGGTGGGGACTGGGTTGGCCAAGCATCCTCTCCAAGGTGGCAGCTCTCCTCCACGCAGGCTTGGCATAAAAAAAGGGACTGGCTAAATTCCAGCATATGGAAGATTAAAAAAAAAAACCCACTTCAATACTTCAGCACTTTCAAAATTTCACAGGGTTTATAAAAGGAAATATGAAATGCTCATCTATACTTTGGTCACTTATACAAGGCTGCATGTATGTGTGTACATGATTTTCCGAGCCTGAGAGAGTTTTTCAGCCTGTCAGTGGTTGATATGTTCCAAAGAGAAAGTCTTTTGAGAAACTTTCTCTTTCGAAGACTGTTTTTTGTACATAGGCTTTGGTTCTCAAAACAAAGTCACAGAGATGTTCTAAATGTGTTTTTCTCTTGTTCCACCAATGGGACCAGAGAGGTGGTTCCCTTTAACCAATCATGCTAACCTGTATCAAAACACCTTATAAAAAGGGTTGCAATCTGCCTCATTGAAATCAAACCTCACTGTTGTGATTTGAGTCCACTCTTCTATTTTGTGTCCACTGGCTACACATACATTGTGAATCTATCACTTCTTTTTTTTTCCCTCCAGTCCTCTCCATTCAAGCCTTTCATTTTTTCCTTCATAGACTTAAAAGCACTGGTTTGGTGTCTGGCATAGTATTCTGGCACTTCATCCTACCTTAAAGTTTTAGTAGGGAAAGCTGGAAGGATTTCCAGGTAAAAAAGCAAGGAAGTTCCCTTCTATAAAAATCTCCTTTTTAAAATTCAAAATTTCAGAAAAGTAGCAAAACGTGTTATCATACAGGTTTAGATCCCAGGTTGATACCAAAGGCTGGAGGACCTCTGGGTCTGAACCTTCTCCTTGGAGCCTTTTCTTTCCCAAGTTATCAGCTGGGTTAGAAGAATGTTCCAGAGATGAGGGGGTAAAAGCTGGTGTATCTGTATACTTTGATAGAGATTTCCTCCTTTTTTGTGTTTGCTGAACCCAAAAATCTAGGTCATAGAGGAATACCAAAATCAAATAGCAAACTGAGTTGGTAAGGAAATCTAGAAATGACCGCACCAGGGGAAAAAAAAAGTGACTTTAACACAGTTATCAGTTGGTTTTATGACTTTTCTTGTTCCTGGGGACTACCAGGTACACACAAAATACTTGTTTTGGGAGAGATCTGAAACACTGATGGATCAGTAAACACATCATACTTTATATAAAGTATGTTATAGTACTTTTCCAAAATATGCCTGAATTTTTATATACTTAGCTTTGAGATCTATTTTAAGCAGCTGAATTAAACAGGAGTTTTGCCAGTGACTTCTGACTGACTAGGGCTTGACCACAGCTTTGTCATGCATTATTAAAGTCCAGGTTTCTAAAAGATGGTTTCTTGTGCCTTTCAACATGCATGTAGCCTAACAGAGTTCCCTTGTACTCTTGTCACTGCATTTCTTTTTGCCACTGACTTCCAATAATTTCCTGTTTTCCTAAAAATTTTCGGAGAATATGTACTATCTCTGAAGCTTCCTTCAGAGCTCTGGCTGACAAATCTAAGGAGAAGTCTAAAACCAGCCAGGACTCCATGAGAATTACACACCAGCTGGGAAGTTTCTTTGTGTCTTGCTATTGCCAAATGAAGGTGCAGCGCTACAAAATATTTAGTCTCTTTCATTTTTATGTTCATTTAATAGATGTCAGCATCCATTTACTCTTAATCTAAAAATAAGACTCACTCACACATGATGAAAGTATTCTTCATCATTATCATGATGTAAAATGCCTTTGCCTTCAGAAACTTTGAGCTGCTGATGAATTTAGTGGTGTAGTTTTAAAGCTAGATTAAAAAGAACAAGCAGCAAGCATTTCGCTTTCGTTTTAGCAAGGAAAGTGGTGTTTTCTTGACAGGCAAAATTAAGAAAAGGGAGGTCATCCTCCTAGAGAGTCGACATGCTTGGCACACTGCACAGGAGGGCTCTTCTATAAGAAGATAAAACAACAATGCTACAAGTACAGAAAAAAGCTCATTTTTTCCATGTTAAACAAGAAAGTGAACTGTGTCAAGCTAGGATATCAGTGAAAAAAAGGAATTTTTTTTCAATAACATGCAAAAATCACTCAGGTAAATTAAAAATCTTTAAAAACTTAGGAATATTCTGGTAAGAGAAACTGTGAGCTTAGGCAGCCTCTCTGGAGCCAACTCAGAATTGCCACCTGAAGCTAGATTTAACAGAAACACAACCTCTCCATGCGGTAGGTAGGGCTAGCCTTGTTTCTTGAGTGGTCTGTTTGATGTTACTAATTTTATGCTGTATTTTAGAATTCAGAATGAAATGTTGGCCGCTTGGCTCTTTGATGAGGTATTATTCATAAGCAAATGGGGAGGTTACTGTAAAGACATGCTGCGTGTGGCTGAGGTTAAACACACCAGAACAACTGTTCTGGTTTCTAATTTGAGCAACATAGCAATTACTTCTCTCTGACCTACCTGGAAACAAAACAGAGGGGTTCATCCCTTCCTTTTCTTGACCAGATAAGTTCAGTCACACATTTTACTTATCATCACGACATAATTGCTTACAAATCTTCAAAATTAGCCTGATACTCTGATAGACTTCATATGGAAATGTTAACAAAAAACATTGTACAGTTGCTGTCTTCATCCAAACTAAATGAAACATAACCTCACTTTAGGGTCTTCATATTCCCTTAATGTTAGTGCAAAATTTCTTTTCAAAACAAGATTTTATTCAATTGACTGCTGTATTTTTTGAGTGCAGGATGAGCAGGAGTAATCCAGGAGGGAGGCGATCCTGCACTGGGAACCTGATCTTGGGACTGGAAATTCAACACTGCAGATATGGAGGATACCAAAGAAACTACAGGCTTTGCAATTCACATATTCCAAAGTCCTGAAGAATCACATTTTCTAAGGAAAGGCAAGACTCTGAAAACTAGTGGTTAGTATGGAAGGTAAAGAGAGCAGAAATCAAAGAACCAAAGCATACCCTTGGGTGAGAAGATCACAACAAGCCCTACTGTTTGCTGGGCCTTGCCCATTCATTGGTGACATCTGGGTTAGTCAGCCCTTACTACCTCTGGTCTTTGATCTTGTTGTTATGATACATCCTGAGTCAATTATTGTGAATGGTCTTGTGAATGACAGACACCCGTGGGCAATGCACTCACAAAAATCTACACTTGTTTTTGAGAATGCATTGCCCACAAGCACATCTATAGGTTTTTTCCCACTTTGCAGCACTGGCTGCTAAATGCAGGAAACGTCAGCTTAATTCAGTTTCTAGCATGCACATTACTTGTCTGTTCCTGAAGTAAATAATGCTGATGTCAAGGTATGCAACTCTGATGTCCCAAATGTGGAGCTTGAAAAATACCCAGAGATACTGAAGAAACTCTTCTTGAGGTACTCCTCCCTCAGAAAGCAGGCTGACATTTTTTCTAGCATTCCCACTCACTACTCTCCTCAAGTTTTAACTCTTCTACAAGCAACATCACTCCAGAAAGCGAGCAGCAGACGGATCTGATGTACCACATGGGCTCCATGATGTTGGCCCTGGAACAAATGTGACCCCATCGAACTGCAGTTATCAGCTGCTGGAGCCAGAAAACAGAATTCTCTCTACTGCAACCTGCCCAGGCTGGCCCAGAGTGGATGTGTGCCAGAGGCTCTCTGCTGAGTGCTAGGTAAGGGTGAATGGTGTGGAGACCAGGGTTTCATTTTGAACTTAGAAGTGGCACTTCCAATGTAAAGCACAGATCTCACCATAGCCCGTGAGGTGGTGCTCAGATCCCTGTCGCTCATACACACTTCTGCTCTCAGAGGCCATTAATAAGCCAAGGCCTTTAGAGTCCTTTAGAAATCCGGGCTCTAATGCACAGAATGACATTTATTGCCCATTTCTGACTGTATTTTCTGCCATTGTATGACTTGCTTCCAGCCTAGCAGTACCTGTGTTAAAATCCTATTCACCCTGGCATTCACACACTATGGTGAACTCCCTATGGTGTGGATATTGTCCAAAGCTCTTCCCATAAAAGACATTCACTGCAGTGTGTCTCATTGGTAAAAACAGTGAACTGTGTTACCATCTGACCAATAGCTGATGTGCATATCTAATTTTCCTGGCATTAAGTAAATTTAAGTGTTCTGGGCAGAGCATCAGTATTCTGATAATTTTCTTATACTTTGGCTTTCTAAAGGACAAAAGTAGAAGAATACAGAAACTGTTTCATGGATAGAGTCACTGTGGATTCAGTTCTGCAGATTCAGATGGTATTAACATAACTAATATAACAGGAAACCTTTTTATATCAGTATTTCAGTACATGTTTTATTTTTGTAGTGTTATTTTCATCTCCTGTCAGACAAAAATTTATGGCAATTCTGAAATGTGAATATATTTTCAGAAGATGTGATTAAACAGAAAAAAGCCCAAACCAAATAGAAAATAAAATCCACAGAAAGATAAATAAGACAGCATTTCTCATGGTAGACTTGGCTATGCTGGGTTAATGATTGGACTTGATGATCTTAAAGGTCTTTTCCAACCCTAAATGATCCTGTGGTTCTATGAAGCAAAAACCTTGTTTACCTAGACATGCAGAACCGAAGCTTTACAAACTAAGGGAATGTCTGCATCTTTTAAAGCCTCTCTTATAAACATCCTTTTCTAATACTGTCAAAACACACTCCAGTTTTTAAATTAAGTTGTCAGCGTTTGTGAGATGCTAGGCTAAAGAGAAAAATACAGAAGCTGTATGTGGCCACATACACAGATTTTGTGTATTCATGATGTTTTCTTTTGCTATGTTGACAACCTCAGTCCTTCACTCCTAGTAACCACAAGAGAGATACACCTGTAGCAACTCAGAGCCTGGAAATCAAGCCTTTAAAAATCAACTTCAATTAACATGCCTCTGTGTCACCTGATGTACCTTGGAGGCGAAAAAAGTGGATATGAAAGTGTGTTTGTTTTCCTTTGCCATGCCTTGCAACGAGAAATTTCATTCAATATTTATCTAAGGATTTCAGTAGTAAGTAGAGAGTTTGTGGCAATACAGTGAATGTTTTCACAGCGCTGTTGTTACTGCAGTTGTAAAGTTACACTTGTGATTGAATGTTCAGGGCTGGTAAAACCCTGTGTCTCTTTACTGCTCACAGATGTGTCAGAAAAAAATTTACTAAATGCCTGTTTTTTATTACTGCACTGCCGATCCTTTTTCTGTGGACATTCCAAAATGCAAGTTAAATCCGATGGTGAATGTATCTTCCAGATATTCACATTAAAGTGCATAATTCATGTAACATAAAACATACTACCATAACAAAGTAAGAGAGAGATTTTTTTGGAAGCAAGATCTAATTTCATCCCTCACAAATGTTCTCAATTCAATCAGTGAAATAAATATATATATATATATGTGCATATATATGTGTTTTTAATATATTTACTTTATAAAAATATATGCAGGTAAATGTAGCTATCTGCAAAAGGTACTCTTAAGCTCTGCCAGTTGGACGCAGATGTAGGTACCTGAAGGAGTGTGCAACAAATTTTACGTAGACATTGAAGGCTATTTTGGCTTTTTGTTCTTTTATTTAATCGGAATAATCTATGTAGTAACTCCTGGTATTTCTCAGTATCACAGATCAATCTCAGAATGCCTCGTACACCCAGCATAAACAATCCTTTGGTTGTACAAAGCTGCCAGGATTTCTCTGGAAGTCAAAAGGTCAAACACACACTGACTGTTCAAGGTCCTATTTTCATAAACATTGGTGACCAATGAATACTGTAAATTTCTTTTCCTCTTGCAGGCTGATAACCCACCTTTTTGGATAAGATGTTTTAGAAGGATATCAGAGCCTGCCATCCCATCCTGAAGGATTCCAGAGTCTATTCCACCAGTGACACACATTAGGTCACATATGTTGGGTTTTTTAATCCCATTAAAACTTCTGTGGCTAACTGCACAGAACAGATACAACTGGCTATTTTTTTTTCTGCAAACAGATTAGGCAGGAAAGAAAGGTGCTTTTCTGATAAGCAGAGAGAAGAAATGATTAGTACCTTGCAAGATTAATTAATTTTTTGTACCATTCTCATCTATTACACATATACTGGTAGAAAAATGATTTTAACAGTCAATAAAAGTCCTTGGGTTCTTAATTTTATATAATTGAGATGACGTAACTGCACAAAAAGCTGCAGTGAGTTTCATCTAATTAAGTACATGTAAGCCTGAAACTAAAAAAGAAATGCCAGTACCTCAGTTCAGACTGGAAAACATGTTAGATGTACCATAGAGCAATGCTACAACAAACATCTTGATTTTATAAATTTACTCTGCTTTTGTGAACATACAACCAGTTATTTACATTACCAAAATGGATTTTCCTGTGATGTCTGACTAATAAACACTGACGCCCAAGCACCTGCAAAAGAAACGTTGCTGCTTTGTAGTCTCTGCCATGAACATTTCACCTTCTATCGTCTGAAATGATCTCCAATTCTTCTCATCAAAGTGTATGTTACTGAGGCAAGGAGCCTACATTAGTACTTTAAACACATGTTGTAACTTCCACTCTATTTAATCTTCCTGCCCTTTCCCTCTGAAAAGGATGCTGTCATGCATGAATATACTGTTCCTTTACACAACTCCTGCCACAAAGCCAACCATGTCTTCCACACAAGCCCTTGCCTTTGTTGTGGTTCACTGTCTTTTAAAATCATCTTCTCAGCTGCACTGGAATTAGCTGTCATCTGTCATGCTGCAAACCCAAATAACAGATTTAATGAAAACAAAGTCTAATTTTCTAGATTTTGCCCAGTGGAAACAAATCTGTTTTATGCCAGTGCTGTTGCTAACCAGATGACAATTCAGATCCTCAACATCTACTGAGGTGCCAGAAGAGGAGGAAAGTAGCACCTCCTTCCAACTCTCACAAAGACAATCCATGCTGGGGTTATGGGAAGAAAGTAATGCTAACTATACTGAGGTAAACACCATTTTTATAGTGATAGCATAAGACAGAGCTGTCTTATCATGTTGAGTCTCTGTGATGGAGTACCTGCTTCTTTCAGAGTGCACTTACTGTCCTACAACAAAACCAGCTGCGAAATCCATCAACTATTACGAGATGAGATCCACCATATACAAAAAAAGTGCTGCAGCAGCTCAGCATTAACTGGTTTTGACACAAATTACATGTGGCATGCACCATCTGGCTTTAAAAAAAAAGCAGACAAGGCAAGGAATAAGCAGGGAGACCATTGCCTTTCGTGACTGAGTAGGATCAGAGAGAAAAGCAAGCTTGAGCAGCAGATATTTGCTGCAGGTAATGGTATCAGGGTATAAAAAACGACACCTGTCAGAGAGATTCTAAACTAATTTCAGAAGTCACAGAAACAGAAGAATCTTCGCTAATTAAATATTCTATAAAGCAAGGAAAATGTACAGGACAAACAATAAATCACATAGCTCCTTAGAAGTGATTGCACTTTGAAAAAAAAAAAAGAAAAAAACAAACGGTGATTTTTATGTAAGGAAAAATATTTCAAAGTGAGTATTCTGTGCAAAGCCATATGCAGAAAGCGTTTCTGTGTCATGTAAACTTCATAGAGTTCTTCTGTTCTCTGCTCTGTGCCTCTGGGACCCTGTCTGGCACCATTTGACCTCCAAGGAGCTTTAATGAAAAGCACATCAAGCCCAAGTGAGGGACTTTTTGATGTTAGCACGGCACATCACTAAAGAAACCAATACTTTTCCAGTGATGTTGCACCTCCTCCAGTGGAAGGAGCTTATCCTCAAGACAGCAGTGTAAGGGTTTGAACACACAGCCTCTAACTCTTGCAGCTCTCACACTCTCACAGAAATGGTCGTGAGTCTACTCATGACAATTCCCATGAGAAAAGAGACTGTCATTGCATTTATCTTGCAGGCAAAGTATATGCCAGTCCCAAACACAAAGTGCTACAGTGTCATATCTGAATACAAACTTCTCTTTGAAAGAGTAAAATAGACACTATCGGTATACTGTTTCTTGGATTGGCAGGACATTATACAACTTGCACCTGGAGCAGCAGAGCTGTCCTTGGCAAAAGCAGTTCCAACGGTCAGCTCCCCTCCATCCTCTTAGACAGACCATGCTCTTTAGCTGAAATATATTCACCTTAATGCACCTGACAGCACAAAAATTCATAGGGACAGCCTGATGGGCTGAGAGAAGGAAGATATGCCTTCCTAACTGCAATTAGCTAAGGCAGCAGCCCACCTGCACGTACCAGCACAAACTTAGATGACCTCTGGACGCATTCTAAATGGCACTTAAGCAGCAGGCAAAGTTGCCTGGTCAAGAGAATTTTAGATTGATCCCTCAAATGAAATTTAAGTGCTTTAACAAAAATGTACTTTTTACATATATGAAATATGCATTGCAAAATAGGATTTCACACTTTTTTTTTTTCTGATGGGAAAAGTACCATACTAAAACTTCCTGTCACAAAATTTTCACATAGCTTTAGGAAAAAAAAAGTAAAAATAACTTAAAATCTGAAAAATGTACTGAGACATTTAAAATCAGAGCTGAATACAAGCACGGAAATTTACTGGCTTTATAGGTGCTACTGCCCCGAAGTGTAACCTTGCCTAACTTGCTACTTGTGATCCTACTTCTGATCTTAGAAGCAAGGTCACGATCCTACAACCTTAAAGTTAATTGCCAGTTTTTCTAAACACTTTGATGTGAGCTGAAGTAGGGCTCAAAGCAATCACGGATATACTTAAGCTCCTTTAAATCAAAGTGACTACGGGAAGGGGAAGACGGCAGAAGCGGTGCCCTTGGAAACACCCTGTAAAAATGGAAATTCTCCCTTCCTGAAGCAACTCCCATTCTCTGCATATCTGGCGACTTTGTTAGCAGTTAGTAAATTATCTGTAATTTTTCTCCCATCTTTCTCTTTTAACTCTGAGACAACTAGAAGAGATCAGAGGTTGAGTCATGAAAATGCTCATGTAATACTAATTGGTGAAAAATACTGAGCATCATAGCTCCTACTTAGTATGTATTTAGCAATACAATCTTTGATGGACAAGGAATTACTACATTTAGAAAAAAAACCCAACTCATTATCCAGAGAACAGATGGGATAAATGCCAGATTACGTACAAGCACACAGATGAGTGCTTTCCTTGGAAAACTATAGAAAGAGATGTCATGGTCAGCTTAGGAAGGAGTGACAGATAGTGATATAATCATATTAAATGTAGAATTTCCCATTTCATAGCTGTAATTGGTATAGCTTTCAATTTTCAGTATTTTAAGGCTTTATGGGTTGTATCATTAGGAAGAAGCTGCTGAAGATACCTCATATTTTCAGTAAAATACGGATTTCATTTTAAATTGAAGACTTTCAGCGTTCAAACATAAAGTTCACAATACTTTACATTGATTGCACATAACCAAGCAACTTAATTTTACAACATTTCCATGAATTTCATGCACCTGGTTGGGACAGCCTCAAGCTCAAGTACAGGCTGGGAAGAGAATGGATCAAGACAAGCTCTGGAGAAAAAGTTGTGGGACTGTTAGTGGATGAAAAGCAGTGCATGCTTCCAGCCCAGAATATATCCCATATTTATGACTATAAATAAACTATATCCTGGGCTGAATCCCACGAATTGTGGCCAGCAGGTCGGGGAAGGCGATTCTGCCCCTCTACTTCATTCTTCTGGGACCCCATCTGGAGCTCTGGGGCCTCCAACACAAAATGGCATGTACCTGTTGGAGCAGGTCCAGAGGGAAGCCACTGAGTTGATCAGAGGTCTGAAGCACCTCCCCTGTGAAGACAGGCTGAAAGAGCTGTGGTTGTTCAGCCTGGAGAAGAAAAGGCTCCAGGAAGACCTTACAGCACCATCCTGATGCCTAAAACTCATCTTTACTCTAAAGCTTACACACTCCAAAAAAGTGACTTTCTTACTTTTGTAATGGATTTCTCTCTAAGTAGAACTTCACAATCATTTTCATCATGAGGGATCTGGACCTAAGACTTAAGTGTGACAAAACTATTTCATTACATAAAATAAGAAAAAAATTACACATGGATGTACCACCTCAAAAGCACTTCCAGCTTTAATCATACCCCATTCTCATCAAGCTGGACTGCCATGTGAAATTTATCTGTGACTTCCTAAATCCTCATCAACAGTGCTGATTGGTGAGTAAAGGACTGGAAGGAAGTCTCATGAGTCCTGCAAAAATGAATGGGACACGGGAGACTGCTGCTTTTCACCAGTCAACACTATAAGATTTAACTTATTGGCAAATAAAGTGAAGTTGTTTAGCCCTGATTTCATTGCAGTGACCTGATCTTTGGGAGTCTGAAGTTTTTGTCCTGGCAAATTGTTAGGTCCTTATCACCAGAGATAAGAAAGTTAAAAATTTCTAGACATACATGGATTTTTGGACATGTGGTTAGGGTCCTCTGCTTTCACACACTAAGCAGGATTTATACATACAGGGAAAAAAGGCCATGGCAGTTGTGATTCCACTCTCCTTGTAAAAGCTGGAAGCTTTTTAAAAACAGTAAAGTCAGAGTTGTTTCTAAGTTAGGGGAAAAAAATCAACAAACCTAACTACAAATGAGGACCTTTGTTCAACAAACTACTCAAGCAGAACATAAATCTAAAGTACTTTCAACTGAAGTGGACAGTAATAATTTATACTTACACATGGCACATACTTAAGTACCTTGATGAATTAAAGCCAAGTGTGCAACATTAAATTTGGGAATAGTCTCTTTCAAACAAAATTTTTAAAAAATAAACAAATAACCTTGAAATGTACACCTTAAATGTACTACACCTTAAACTTAAATGTACTACATCTGTTGGAGAAAGCAACCTGCTTCAGGGAAGGTCAGTGGAGTCCGGTGGGTTAAAGCAGTCTAAATAACCAGATGTGTAATTTTTCACTAGTGCTTCAGCCACTTTTGCTTGCTTTGAAAGCAAAAGCCAAGAAATTCTGTATTATGCTGATGCCCACTCTCTACCTTTGTTAAAATTTGCTATTCATGTGAATTTTATTTTTCTCATGTTCCAGGAAAGTATGTAAAGAAGAGCACGTCTCTATTAGATTAAAGGTTAAACACAGCTATTGCTGCTCAGTTCTTGGTACTTTTCAGAGCCAGTTCCAGAAACTTACTGCCTTTTTCTTGAGCCTGCTTGTAGTCACATTGAGATTAATGAGATTTACACATGAGAGGCTGGAGTGAAAACAATCTTGAAGACAGCTGACTGATTCCTAAGCACCACTGCATTGCATCATCCTTAATTCCAGAGGGCTGGAATCAATGGCACAGGGTCTAGTTGGAGGCCTGTCACTAGTGGTGTCCTCCAAGGTTCAATACTGGGTCCAGTCTTGTTTAACTTATTCATCAATGACCTGGATGAAGGGACAGGTGACTGATTCCTGGAACAGGTTGCCCAGAGAGGCTGTGGGCTCTCCCCTGCTGGCGATATTCAAGAATTGTCCGGACACAATCCTGTGCTCTGGGACCGCCCTACTTGAGCAGGGAGGTTGGACCAGGTCACTCACTATGGTCCCTTCCAACTTTACCCATTCTGGGATTCTATGAATGCCCAGGAAAGAGCCTGGCACTTCTGCTCAGCTGAATTGTTGTAAAAGTACCCACAGCAGTAGCTCATGGCAAATTTGCTTTTATCTCTTTTATGTCCTGGCTTCCCCTTTGCTTTTAATTTGCACTGTATCTCTGCAGCTGTCTGGCTGATAAGAAGCAGGCACAGGGACCCTGGAAGACATTTTGTTGTGCTTAGGGCAGTGATATGCTGTCTGACAAAGTCTAAGGGGACCAGGACAGATCCAAGGGACTTACAACTATAGTTATTTACTTATTTATTTATTTTGCCTACCCAAACCAAATTCACACTTAGCTAGACATGTATATGCGCTCACATATTCTTACAGCTGTTTCTTCATTTCACTATAACTTCCTAATTTTTGAGTTTTCCTGCAATTACACCCCTATTTACCCAATGCAGCAAACTGCTTGTTCACTGATAAATAATATCACCTCACCAACAGTGCATTTGTGGGAACAGAAATTATTACAGGACTTAAAAGACAGACAAGAAAATGCACTTTTTATGCTCATAAAATGAAAGCCTTAAGTGGACATTGCATTTCCTCATTCAGTTAGCATTTGACATGTGCTTAATTTTAAAAGGTTTTATAATAATAATCATCAAAACATGCATTTAAAATTTCAGAATGGATCAGATGTTCTCTCAGATAATAAGAAAATTTGTAACAAATACATTAGGAGTTGTATAGTCTAGCCCATTCTTCCTGTGAAATGATAACTCTTCAGTAGTTCTGCCAAAGTACAACCCTTGGGCCTAATTTCCTTAATGCTGAATATCAAAGTTTTTTTGAAACCTCAGACAAATTAATTGCCTTTTCTAAGAGCAATGTCAACAAAAAATTAATTTCTTTCCCAAAAAATTGGAAAAAACGATATTTTAGGAAAAGCTCTAGCCCTACATCTTCTGAAGCAGAAAATTTAATTCTGATAAGACAAGAATTTGGGCAAAGGATGTGATTTCCTGCTAATTATGTGAAATCCACAGTATAAACTGTCTGGAAAACCATAGGTTTTACCTTTTCAATGCAGAGATGCCAGCAGCAAATATCCCTTAGCAGTCATCTAGCCCATGCCCCAAGCAGCAAAACCCCAGGATTTCCACCTTGTGTGATATCCAGGCCTGGTGGAGGCGGTGCCAAGACTGAGATCAACACAAGTGAGTGCAGGATTCTTTCCCAGCACTGCCAATTAATCCTGTCTGAGCCCAGACAACACAGCAAAAAACCTCCCATTCAAATGTAAACAAAAGAAAAACAAGAGAAAAAAGATGAGTGGGAAGCACCTGGAAAAGTGTTATGGCAGAGGTGAGCTTGAGAACTGCATGCCAGACCTCTCTAAGAATGTTATTGTATTCTCTTTACTGAAGCCTTTATGTTGCATTTAATGCACTTTGTGAACAGGAATAATTCCACAGTATGAAAGAACTCAGCATTTTTTCAAAATCCTACTGTGTCAAGAAAGCTATTCAAAATAAACCCTTAGAAAGGCAGAATGATAATCAATCAAGGACTTTCTTTACCCAACAAAAGAATTTTATTAGTCACTCATATCCTATAAGAATTTCTTTAGGAAAAACAGAGAACCCCAAATCTAGGCATGTCTAGATATTAACTGCAATAGGTTTTGCAAAATTAAGAAGGAAATATTTCTTCAAGGGGTAGAATTAAATTATTTCCTTGAGAAGTCTATTAAGATCCTGGACAATATCATAGCAGGAAGTGACATAATGGAATAAAAGTCAGGTCTGTGGTGCCTGCATGTGATATGCTGGGGACTTGTCCCCAAAGGAAGAATTTGGAGCTAAACATGGTATAGTCTGGATATAGCTTGGCTATTCCCACACAGCTCTGTCAGCAGCAAGAATGTCTCACCAGTACTTTTCATCCCACTTGTGATCATGTGCATTTATCCCTCCTGTGGGTCATTTACCCTTAACCAGGTTACTCTGCACCAACTGCCTACAAGATGCAATAAAATGCCAATATAATAATAAAGAAGTTGTTCATGTGCTTCCACTTCTTTTTATTTATGCATTCACAAACTAGAAGAAAAGATCAAGAGCCTGAACTATGTGACTGCTCCTGATCTTGACTGGACCTGAGCATAGTCCACAGGCTGCCTTCTAGAAATTGGTGCTATAAAGTGTGTTGCTCTATATTGGCAAAGCATTTCATTGTTAGTTCTCAGAACAGAAAAAACTGTAGCTTTACTAGACAATTCAAAGACTGGGGGGCCTCCCAAAACTAAAAAAAAAAACCAACCTCTAAAACATTCAGATAAAGGTTGAAGATACAAATCTCATGAGTTCTACATTGGTGTAGTTTTTACCAGGATTTTTGCCCAAGAAGAGAACAGCAATAAGAAACAGATGGAGGACAAATTATTTATAAGCCAAGGCAGGGCAGAGCTTCTTTAATTCCTGGGGTACAGAGAGAAAAAGGTAGAAAGAGTGTATCAACAATGATACTACAGGAAATCAATGTTTTAATGCAAATTCTGCTCAATGAAAATCAAAGGCCTTTTTTTTTTTCAGTTTGGAAAAGTCATGTCTTTCAAACATAGCAGAAGCTCTATTCTGATGACAATAATAATTGTATTGTAGTTATTGCATATGTTAATTCAGAGCTGCTTCTCTAATATCATTATCTGTGCATATCATTATTGAGACAAGTTGTAGCATTGCAGAACCAGAATTCTTTGCTTCTTTTCCTCCCAGGGAACTCCTCCGAGCAAGTCATTTGCAACATAGGATCAGTATCATTAATTTCATTCAATTCCCAGGGCTGTTCTGACTCAAACAGTTTTGATATTTGTATAGACATTAAATTTGCAACCAGAGAGGTAGGTAGATACATTACTGCTGAATAAACATCACTCAAGTGCAAAGAAAAACAGGATGAATTCTAGAACTGGGCCAGAATTCCCTGCTATAAATACGTATAGTAAGTGTGTGTATATCTAAGAAACTGCTGACACAGCACTGTGGAAAGCACTGCTAGAGGGCTTTCTGCTGCTGCCAACAATGTCATCATAAATCAGAAGGATTCTCAGGAGCAGCTCTGTGGTTAACCTGCATGAGGATACTGAACAACAGCCCATTGTCGCCAGAAAAGAACTCTTTGACACCACTTGGCATCACCTCACACACTTAGTGAACCAGACTTCGTACCTATTTCTTGCTTGGCTTAAGCAGAGAACAAAAACAAATAATTAGTATTCCATAAAAATCACAACAAAACAGGCACCAGTCAATATCAGGAAAACCCAGTACTCTCTCTCCAATGTTGAGCACATGTCCGGCCCGTTTGTTTAAAGACAAATATTTGAACAGCTTTGTATCAGATGTACCTTTAGAAAACCAGAAACTGAGAGGGAAAAGAGCACAAGAAATGCTTAGTTCTAGAAAAGTTTAATTGTAAGAACGACCATCTATGGAGATCCCTGCAAAAATCCAGCTCACAATGGAGCTGCTTGTAACATGAGCAAAAGCAGAAAATTGCCAGGACCTCACAGAGCCACCGGGCAATTGCTGCTCCCCGCTGCACATTGCAGCAGGACTGGGTTCACCCCACCTTCTCTGCAGAAGCTGCTTTGAGGATAAAGATTTTCTCAGCTGCCTGGAAAAGGATGTTAGTGCTATGGCTCAACATACTTAAGATTACATTAAATTAATTCAGGCCTCAGCCTCATGGTTTCACCAAAAACAAGGTCTCATAAATACTCTGGAAATACTGGGTCTTTCATGTGTTTTCTAAATAAACCATCATTGCTTTGTGACATTTCTGCTCAGGTACAGTTTTCTAATGCTATTTTCTAATGTTTCTCAACATGAAGTTTTCTAATGTTCTAAAGGTGCATATTGTTGTGTTGGGGGAGTTAACTTGTTGATATTCAAGGATGGACTTTACACACATTGAGACAATTTGCAAACTTCCCTAAACCATGTGGAAAGATGGTCAAAATCAGATGCCTAACATTTTCTTTTCTTCTTGATGGAATTTATTCTGTATATTACTTCAAAAGAAAAGAATCAAATAGCATGCTACTGGAAAGGCAACAGTGCAACAACAGATAGATGAGCAAAGGCAAACAAGGGATGCATTTCCTCACTAATTTGATGAAATCAGGAGATTATAAAAACACAAAGCTTCACTACTGCATCTCTCATCATGTTGTCAAGTCTGCTGTAACTTGAAGTCTATATTTCTAGGAGTGTTTCTTTTCTTCCTGTCTTTTTTCTGCCTGAGAGCTCTAGAGTAATGTGTGAACACGATTTACTAATTGTGGAGTGACACCTTCAGCATCAGGGAGAAGGGAGCAAGGTATTCACCTCTCTTTGCAGGAGGCTATGTAAGATCCCTGATCCTCAAACTCAAGGTGCATTGGTGCATCTGCTCCCAGAACCACAGTGCACCAAGATATTTTGCATGAGATACCATTCTCCATGGGTATGCATGTGAACAGCCAAAGCACACAGGACTCACTGGGAAGGAAATGAAGACATGAGTAGCTCTCACCTCCTCTGATTTCCCAAGGGCCAGAGAACTTCATAAGGATTATCAGATTTGTAGGAATTTTTTGCTGTTTAGTATTTTCTCAAGTTTTGTTTTGTTTTCTCAAGGGTGGTTATTTTGGCCCTCTGAGGGTTTTATGAATTTTGCCTGCTCAACACTGGCTTGAGACAACACACTGCTGGGATCTTAAAGACCCCAAACTGATTTCATTGTTGAAAGAGCCATTCACCCTGCAGCCTTCATGTACCTTGCCTGGTTACCTTCTGACCGAGTACAGATCTCTCTTTATACAGGAAACTTGAGACTCCATGGCCCTGTTCCAGGGGCTAAACAAAAAGAGGTTGTAAACTTTAACCAATCTGCCTCCCTACAACTAGCTAGAGAGATGAATTTTCTGAAATCAAATCCTCTTGCCTGGAATCAAAACACTTTTGTAACGGCTTTGAGTCTACTAACTACCATGAACCAAAACCAAGCTATCCTACTCTTCTTGCCTATAGAAACCAAGGATAATTTCAGAAAGCTTTTGACAGAAGCAGTCAAGCCTGAATGCTTAGGGAAAGCATCAGCACCAGCAGTCACAGGAAACAGAAAAATCTAAGGTAAAAAGGAAGAGGAATAAAAATGGGTGCAACATATCATGGTAACATTCCTATGGTAGAGAAAAGCCCTTTCCTCAGAGCTGAGAAATAAAAAATCACTGAGAAAATAGGGACATGTTTGATCACAGCAATTTTTCAATACTGTGTTTAAGAGTAGTTGGTTACTGATGCATAGGAAATAGTTAGAAATGGCCAAAAAAATCCATGCACAAAAAGTTCTCATTTGTAATACTCCAGTATTACTGAGGCTGATCTCTAGCAAAACAATTGCCAATAACAGCTCACTGATTCTCTTTTTTTACTTTGTACTCAGAAGTTGTTCTTCCACAGCCTCATCCCTAACAGCATAGGTAGGTAGTGTTTACCAATTTAACATAATGAATAGAAAATAGAAACAGAAAAGTCTCTCTTGGTTACATTGCAGTTGAAGTTGGGTCTTCTGTTTGTACTTGAATGGAGCCCCATCCATGCTTATCCATTTCATGATATTATCACGAGGTTAATTACACCATTATCCTAAATTACAGATTGTTTGAGAACCTCCTTGAACTCTACTCCTCCTGTTTTCATAGATTAGCAAGGGTAGGTTTAGCTTTTCAGGTGCTCAGTGTTCTCCCTGTGAAAAGCAGCAGGCTCTTCAGCCCTGTACAGGCAATACAGCATCAAATTCCTTCCCAGACCAGAGGCAGGGGATGACTTTTCAGTGATGCTGAGCCTCCACAGTGTCTGCCACCACCTTTGAAAACCAAGCTGGTGGGACATGAAGTGGGTAGTAACAGAACTATATCCTCCTGTCTTACTTTTACTTCCTTGAACAGCACAAAAAATGGAAATCAACACAGAATAAACTGTGACAATTAGACAATTCTCTTAGACTAAGTCAGCTCATCAGAGCATAAACATGGCTTTTCAGGTGTTTCATAGAAGGTTATAAGTTATTTCTCACTGTTCTGAGTAACCCAGTCACTTTGGAATACTACCAGAGAACCCAAATCATGGTAGAACAAAATGACTAACAAAACACCTGGGCAGTCTTGCCAAAAAGCCTCAAAACATTTCCCACAATAATGAAGTTTCTTTTCTCTTTTTTTTTTCCCCTCAGTAACCTTCTTTGTTCTTAAACATCTATAGCTGTTGGAAAGAATATTATCAATCTAAAAACAAAGAATGTGTTTGTTGTTGTGTTTTTCTTCTGGAAAAAAAATCTTATATATTCAGTGGAGCTTTTTGATTCTGTGCCCAGATACCAACATTACAAAACATAAGACAAAATTATAGGTACACAGCATGCCAAGAAAATCAACTGAGCATGGCTTGCCCAGGCTCTTTGAAAGAAGGCATGCACACTGTGTCACTATTATGATTTAAAATAGGTGGGCCTCCACAGCCAGTGCACTACTGCAGCACAGCTCAAGGTGCCTGCAGATCTCTGTAGCAGCAAGCCAAGTGATTAGCTTCAGCAGTGCCATGAGAGCCCCACTTTGATTCCTGTTCAATGTGTATCTCGCAGCTTCATTTGAGTACAAAACTTTCATTTCCGAGGAAATGAAAGAAAGCTTGGGAGGAGGAAAGAAATAAACCTCATTATTATTTACTACAGGGTGCAAATTTCTTGGGCTCAGTGGAGAGGGAGATTTTCTACAGCGAAGGAGAAGAAAATGGCATTTCTCATTGTAAAAGGACTTCTGTTTCTTTTGGGTATAAAGTGGTATAAAACAAAAGCTTACAATTCCCTGAGCTCAGGGTTTGCTAGAGGCAAGCAAGACTCTGTACATACATGCACATCCATCATCCTGCCAGAGAGCCCTCTCAAGTGCTTTCCGTGTTACCTTCTCTCTTCTGCATCACTAAGAATCAGGACAACGCCCAGGGAGATTTTGGATGTGCTCTGACACTTCCCCAGACAAATTTTTTTGGACCTGGAAAGGACATTTTTTATTTGTTGGCATCAGTTGTTGGGTTTGTTTACAATGCCCTCCAGCTTCTCTGGTATCCACGTTGGAATCACGGTTCAAGCTGCTGCAAGTTCACAGATGTCACAGGGTCCAGGACACGTGTTCACCAGCACAGCAAGGAGACACACTCTGGCCCCACCTCCCTCAGCTTCACGTGAGGCTGAAGGAGGAAGATCTCCATTCCATAAGTTATTGCCTGATCATTGCCAGCTCAGCTCAGCTAATACAATTTCATCCTTAACTAAATCTCTAGTTAAAGGGCAGTCTCTGCCCTTACCTTCATACCACCTTCAATTTGTGTTAACTTTCTTAGATAATTTCAAAGAGATATCCATCTATCACTTAAAATAATGTATACCATATTCTTCCAGGAGCTTCCTTTGCTGTCTAAAATACTGGTCTTCTTCCTACACTTTTCCACCCATGTCCTAGAAAGAAAGCATTTCTGAGTGTGACCAGTATGTTCCTACTCCACAGGCACCCCTTAAGTTATTAAAAATACTCACTTTTATTGTGAATTAATAATAGACTTTAAGAGTTTTTTACTAGAAGGAATCTCAATTTAAAGTTAACCTGCCTGTCTTTTCCAAGGTTAGCAACAGCTTCCTCCAGAAGAAAAATCACACAAGATTTTTGAAATAGTACTGTATAAGTAAAGATTGTATTATTCTGGATTTACATTCAACCCAATTTACCTCTAACAATTCATCTCGCTAACTAGTTTCCTTTCCCACTCTCCCCCTTCTCTGCAATCATACTACAAAAATGAATGAATCCATATTTTTCTGCAATGGTTTCTGAAGTTGTCTACTGTTTTTTAGAGTATTTCTAGCTATCTACTAGTAATTTATCTAGCATAGGAAATACCTGTTTCATTACTGCTGCATTTACATTGTTTTTATTTTATGCCTAGGAATCTATAATACACAAATCTTCTGCTCTAGAGTTTCATTGTTTGTCATCAATAATATTCAAACTCCCAGCACCACCGGAAATCAGAATGGTCCCATCCACACACATGTAAAGGCTGGAGCTCTGAGAGCTTTCAGCCTAAACAAGCATCCTAGGTTTTACTCAGGAGCTGGAGCTGAGATGTTTGAAGATGCCTTTTTAAGGTTACAATACAGTCACTGATGGTTCTAATGAATTTGCTTGAGTCCTAATTTAATTATACCTTCAAATATATCATACAGAAATACTGACCTTCTAAAGGCTTTGGCTTTCCTACTCTTATCTTTCAGCCCTTCCACTGGCAGTGGAAAAAAGAAGCCATCAAAATTGCTGAAGCGCTACACTTTTTATTAAAGCAGACATCTCAGTACTGAATAAGGACAAAAACTGGAGAAAAAAGGAAATTTGGTCTTAGACAAAAGACTGTGCATCACTCTTTTCATTTGCCACAACTACGCATGACCAAAAAAACCCATTCCAAACCACCAACAACAGTAATTCTCATTTTGTTTCAGGTCTGGTATGATGTTCTTTAACTGATTTCTGACTGAAAGTGTGCACTGCCAGTGCACAGAAAACAAAATGAAGGTGACCTTGTTTGTAGGAATCACTGTCCTTTTCATTCTCAAGTGTAGCACCACTAACTGATAATCCTCCTTCTCCTCTTTCTCTACTCAAAGGAAATTACTTTCCACTGACTTTTTTTTTCTAGCTGCCATGAGATTCATAAATTCCTCTACACAGAGATTCACAAGGCTCGGATTCAAAACCAGCTTTGCCAACTGCTATCTGGGAGCAGCTTTTGAATGACCCATTCATTGTGAGCATTGTGTCAAGTCAGCTACAGTCAAAACTGTGCTGCAAAGACAACAGGAGCAGAGCTGGCTGTGCTAAGTCCAGAAACAGCTGGCTGTTTGCAGACCGTTGTGCCCACACCAATAAGCCATGAGTGGACGCAGGGCCACCCAAATGCTGCTTGATGGATCCCTGGGCACCAGGCCAATGTGCCTGCAGGGCACTGTGCTATCCAAAGGAGTATGAACTCTTGGCTATAGCAGAAACTACAGCTCTTTTGCACAAGTGAAAAGGCACTGTGTTCCTCCCCACCCACTTCTGATACCAAAATTCTGCTGAGAGATTATGGTGAAATCTCTTTGGGACTGGCTGCTTAACCTCAAAGTTTGGTCAAAATTCCTTTCTGTAACATGGAGCAAACCCACAGAAAGAGGATCTGTGATTATGGCTCAGCCAGCCTCTTTTTGACAAGCGAAACTTCCCCTTGACCATTTTCTTTCTAAGGTGCTCTGCTATAAAACTCCTCTGGTTGAAGCTCTCTAGAAACTTGGGATAGAAGCAGAATAAAGGCTTCCTTCAGTACCTTGACAACCACAGCACACACTCACAGACACTGGTGGCACAACTGGAAAGTTTCCAGACAACTTCAGCTATGATGAAGCAAGCATCTCATCTCCATTCAAGCTGACATTCTGAATATATTTTACTCTTGGGGTTTTTGTTTTGATTGCCTAATTTGGCAGGATTATCCTACATGATGGTCAAGCCAAGTCAGATGTCTCCGCTGCCAGCATTAACTGGAGTGACAAAATTGATGCTCACACATCCCTCTACCCTGGGACAGATAAGCTATGACAACAAGAGACAAAGAACTGTCAAAAGAATCTGCCCCAAGTGCAAGTGAACAGGAGGAAAATCATACACAAGTGGTGGCTGCATTATGAAATGATAAAGCAGAAAAAGGACAGCCCAGGCAGGGCAAAGAGCCAAAGCACACTGGGATTGGCAGACATGTACAAATACAGACAGAGATGTAGATCTAACTCCTATTGTCAACATATATTTTTATAGGGATAATTTTAGAATACTTAACAGGGCTGTACACATTTTCAATTTGGAAACACAACCTATTTGTTCACTCTTTTTCTATTACTGGACAAAGGGCAGTATTTATTAGGTGAGGTGTCTGACAAAGCCTTTAGTACTGTTAATCACACCAGCTTCCTTGATATATTAAGGCTATTAGGACTTAACTAGATAAAGATACACATGTTACTAAGTGAATCACCTTCTATCTGTCTAATGGAAATCAAGTGTTGATTTAAATGGAGTCATCTGTTTAAAAAAGAGAGAAAGAAATTGAAATAAACCCAAGATTAACACATGTCACAGAAGGGTAAATGGCAAGCAATGTTGGATCCAAGGCTTTTAAAATAGAAACTTTTATGAATATTTGAACTCACTCAGATATTGCTCTCTGCTTGACTGTAAAAATATAGCATTTAATATAATGTGTTTAGCTTTCAAAACTACATGCATAATTATCTATATGCATGACAGTTTGTCATTTAAGCATGTTCAGTCCTCTCCACCCCAAAGTTCCTGGGCAACAAAATGATGTTAGTAGATTAATTTCTAAATTATTTAAAATGCACTGCCTATAATAGTCCCAGTACATTTATATTGGCTGGTTTGGTGTGGTTTATGTGTTTATATATGCTGTTCTCAAGCACTGGATGGTTTTAGTATTAATGGGATATGATTATGTTGAATCCTGCACTGGCCAATATAACTATTCAAAACGAGAGGGGTGTTTAAACACAACAACAAAAAGGAATGTTGATTTCTGGTTAAGTCCCAGACATAGCTTAAGTTGAATTCCTGGTTGTGCCACAGATGCCACTGCGATACCTCAAGCAAGTCACTTCCTGTACCTTAGCTGTAAAAGAGGGAAACAATATTTTTCTTTTGCCCTTCCCTTCTCTATTTTGTGGGCTTAACCTGTCAGAGCAGAAGCTTTCATGCCATGATGGAAGTAAAAAAGCTGCCACAGAGGTCTATCCAAAGGGAGGCAGCTGATCAGTTACACCCAGGGCATACAAGGTCAATCACACTGTGCCAGGTGGGGCTGCTGGATGGAACCAAGTGGAGCATTGCCTAATTTGGTACAGAAAGAGAGCCTTTGACAGGGTTCACAGCCCTGTGCTAACTGCTGAAACAGCGGGATACTTAAAAAACATGTAAATTGTTGTTGTAATCATATTTGCTCTAGATTTCTATAGATTCTTTAGTCATGCCAATCTTGATTTTCTTGTTGAAAGGTGAATTATAGGTTTGGGACAACTGCAGTGGGTAGGACACAAGAGCAGAAATGGCTTTGAGGAAACTATATTCGCTCTCTTGGTTACCTGAGCTCTAGGAGTGGTAGGTATATTTTGAACCATGTGCTTATATTCTACTTTCAAGGAATGCCCATTTTTCTTATCTTCCCTCTGACTCCCCTAGCCCTAAGTAGGAGTCAGACAGCAAAGGCTTCTTCTCCTATTTCTCTTCCTGGACCAGTTTTGGTTTGCAGTTTTTGGCTGAGGGTGGGGAGGGGTGGGGGGAAGAGGAGAAGCAGATAGGGTGTCAGAAGGTATGGACATTGTGTAAGAAAGGGAGCGTACCTCCCTTTTCTCTGAATTTTTTCCAAGAGCTGAATAGATTCCAACCCTGAAAAGACTGCAGCCTGAATAGATTCCTTTCAACTCCATCCACCTTCCCTCCCTGATACTCAACTGCAAATGAAAATAAAGTATTTTAATTCCAGCAAGATGACTCTAAAAACAGATCTTTGACAAGGAACAATTTCAACTTTGATACATCTAATTTCATTAAAGGTTCATCATAGTGTATGAAACCCCAAATTTGCCATTTATGTTGGACTGTTTTTTGGTCGCTCATCAGCAAC
Organism: Anthoscopus minutus; assembly: GCA_013399455.1. Lineage (NCBI taxonomy): Eukaryota > Metazoa > Chordata > Aves > Passeriformes > Paridae > Anthoscopus > Anthoscopus minutus. The sequence continues at coordinate 51,277 of VWYI01011787.1, forward strand.
ACACATACCTCCCCCCAGAAAAAGCAGAGATGATCTTATGGTCATTTCTTTTCCTTTAGCCTTTAAGAAAGACATATGAAAGTTGTCTGTGTAGCATACTGTACACATGTGCTGTTCACTTAAATCCCTTTTCTCTAATTAGCTCTACAGGGTATTTATTTCATAGAACTGTTGTGGATTCTCTCTCGGCATCTGCACCACGCATTTCCCTTCCACATCAAATGTAAACACTCTCTGCACAAGAATGATGGAGACTACGTTTCAAATGTTGCTTGGGTTTATCTTTGAATGCCAGACAAAACAGGCTTTATGTGGTTTGATAAAAGATTGAGTCATCCCCATTTGCAGACCTTACATCCACTTGCATACCTATTCAAATTAAACATCACAAGCAGATTCCCAAACCAGCAACTAATCTGGAGATTGTTTCATAGATTATTTACTGGTAAGGCAGTATTTAATTCCTCCAATTTCCCCCCCCTCCCCAAATTCCTAGATTTTATAGGATATATTGCATGTTAGCTGAAATTTCTATGGGATTTCTGCTCTTAATAAGCAACCTGACATCTGTGTGGTCATAAGCACACAGCTACTGCCAGTATTAAGAAATATATACACATATATATACATATACATATATATACATATATATACAGGTATGCATATCTGTCACACTTTGTACTTGTAAATGTTTACACTCTAATGTCCCCAGCATTATGCTTCCCAACTACTGTCTGCATCCACAAGCACTAGAAATTTGCAGTAAAATCCATCAAAACTCATTTAAACGGGAATTATTCTCTTTAGGAATACTTTATTTTCCTTTTTACTCTTCATAAAATCTTTAGAGGAGTATCACAGACAGCTCATGCAAATGAGTCACCAGAGCTTAATTAGTCATTGCTTTTGAGTACTAGCATAGCCTATGTGTGCTAGCTTGAACTATCTTCAGCTAGTCTTCTTTAGAATAAAGATCATATCTTGTATTGCTTAACTTCATTTTTCAGTGCTGAGGAAGTGTACACTCTCATTTGCACCTAATAAACTGATAAGGTGCAGTACTCTCACTATCTGCAGCTATTTATTCTCAATACTAGATATATAATTTTTTTATATAATCACATTTACTCTGATCCAAGAGCTGATAATTTAGAAACAGACTGCAAAACACCAAAAGGGCTTGAGACACTGCTCTGCAGGGCCAGATAATTTTACCTAAGCTACTCCACCTAGTAACTCTCCTACAGGTTATAGATAGCACTTAGCTTATATCAAACCATTTCAAAATTTGTACAAAAATTGACTGGTTTTCATTTGTGTAGGGATAGGATCTAATGATGTTCAAAGAGATAAAATTGGTGCTGACAAACAGATGCAAGTGAAGGCCACTCCAAAGCCCTTGCAGTCTTCAAGGTATGGCTCTGCCAAGCTTCCCATGGATTCTCTCTAGACAGGAACAGGGTGCTTCTTACACAGCCTTTGTAAACATTTCAGACCCAAGGCAGGGCAGAGCAATCTTCCATGACCCTGTGTGGGCGACTAAATCCAGCAGCAAGCAGCTATGTATAAAGCCTGGGATAAAAAGGGTATCTTGAACAAATTTCTCTGCCCTAGTCTTGTTTCTAGTGTAGGGCATGTAGCGGAGTCTTGAAAAAAAAACAAAATAAGAAAGTACATATGCATAAAATCATGGTTTTCCCTTTTTTTTTTTTTTTTTTTTTTACCAACTCATCCCTGACTACTGTTTCAAGTACTTGCTAAACTGGAGTTTACATACAGACATCCTGTTTAATAATCCTCAAGTGAGCCTTTCTCCATGCCTTTGCCTAATCTCTGTCTCAGTTTGTTTCTATTTTAGCTACTGAAGCTTCTGGCAGCAGTGAGTCCAACAAGCAATTATTTTTTGTTTTCATTTTTTAATGTGTATGCCTGGTAATTTTATTTTGCTGCAGCTGACAAGATGGGAAGTATAAGACACTAGACAAAGAAATCTGTATTTTTTCAATGTTTATCTACTGAAATATTATCAAATTGGTAAGAGAAAAACTATTAAAACTGTAAGACTGCCTAATGACCCAGACTGTTGAAGGATGTGCTTAGTTGTAGTCCAATTTATAGAAAATGGGCATCCTCCATCACAAAGTTCAGCACGTAAATTGCTTCCGTATGCTTGTAGTTCAGCATCTGGAAAAAGACTAGGGATTAAATTAATAGGGATACTTAATCTTCCATATGCCTCAATATTTCTCCACATCCTCCAGGTTATTACTTCTGCATTATTGCAAGAACTACATACAAGATGAGTAACTGCTTGGTGGTGTTTGTTTTGATTTTTATTGATTTCATGTATCTTTTAAAACTTCCAGCCAAACCCAAAGCTTTTAGTTCTGTTTCTCAGTATTGGGAAGGCAAATCCTCACACATCTATTGCAGAAGCTACCAATATTTAACACCTGAAATGCCTACTGCATGTTCAGCCTGCAAAGTGCTCAATATTTCTATGCCAGACACTTTCTGAAGCCGTCTCTCCAAGAGATGGTTTTAACCTCACTTTCCAGCACTAGCCAGAAAGTTGGGTTGTTTTCCAGTCTTTCACCATCAATATTTATTCAATTAAATTCAATTAATCCATTTCTATCCAATTAAAAATAAAGCCAAAATGTGTAACCAGGGCAACATCAGTCAAGGGCTTTTTTGAAGTTCTCACTAATTGCTCTGCTAGCCTAAGAAGTACAGTAGCTGTTCTCAGGCTACAAAATGACATTAAAAATAGAGGACAAACCCATCAAGGTTTGATCCTATGTTAGATAATGCAGCAATTTCCCATGAAATTGAAAAACTGGCCAAGCATAAAAAATTATTTTAGGTGAACAAGCTGTCAACATGAAACTTGGTATTTTTGAACTCAGAATGATGTAGATGGTATAATACTTTTCTAAGCAAAAGGTTAAACTATCTAATGTGTGCTAGTTGGATTGTAAATATGGAGCATCAAATAACAAGACATAAATAAGTACAGATCGGTATTTTCATTTTCATTTAGAAACACTGTCATAAAAGTTACATACCCATGGTGCTGAGCACAACTATGTCACAGCAACTGTAAGAAGAAGTCCTCTCAAAGGCATATAACTTTACTAAAGCTTAATGCTTCTGCCTACTATGATGAGGAAAAACTAAAATGGTCAAAGAAAAGCCTTTTAATGTTCTCTGTGGCATGCCCTAAACTTTTCTGCATTGGATGGGCTGCGAGTTCATTGTTAGAAATGGCAGGATTACAGTTTGCCTTATGATACACTAAAATAGCAGATTTATTCACCTTAAAGTAAGATTCCTCTGCAATGTATAACTCAAGTTCACACATTTTTAAGCAAATCAATAAGATAAATAAATCAGATACAAAACCTTTCGCAATGGGGAACTGTTAGTTGATTAGAAAGCAAGAGTGGAAAAGAGCAGGAATAAGTCAGAAACTGGACCCAGACTTGTCAGTGGTCATTTCCTTGGAGCTGTCTTCAGCATGGTCCCAGTCAAGCTGGTTTCTAACACATATATGGATGAAATTAATACTCTGGTGACACAGTTACAGAAAATTATTTAGCTAGAAGAGAATGTCATGTACATAATTGCTACAGTCTTCATCACTTTTTGAAAGCCTCCTTGAACAAGCTTTTGCCCTTATTTCTCTTTAAAAGTTACATAGTCAGCACTCACTGCAAAAATGTATCAAATATTTATCATATCCCTACAATTTTACTGACCCCTAGCAATCACAGACATGGCGGATGGAAGACAGGAAACCAAATCAGCATAACTACAACTCAAAAGGCCTGTGAGTAGTACACTGCCTTCCAGCTTTGGTTTCCAAGATCAGATTTCCACTAGTCAACTCAACAAGCACAGCAGCACCTATTTTAGATGTTTAGATGTTTTCATGTGATAGATCTGTTTATAATTGGTTTCAAAAGTGGTGCTACTGTTTTCCAAGTAAATCTGAAAAATGCAATGATGTTTATGTTGCTCTCTGGGTTAGTACAGGTTAGAATATAAGGGTTCACCTTCTCAGCTAGAAGCATGCAAAATGTGAATAAGCTTATAATTAATATTGTCTTGCAGAACTGTTTGATTCACATCAAAAGGCGTCACATATCTCATTACTGCTTTATCTCCTGTACAAATAGAAATCTCCATTTACATCCCTACAATTTAAAATTTTGCAACAGATAACGTAACTCCTAATGTTTCATGTAGCTGAAAAAGACTATTATAAGATTTTAATTATGATCTTGGCAATCCTGATATTAATGCTGTACTTACTGTCAGATACAGAAACATTCTCCATCTATAAGAAGGGGTGCTCAGAAACCTTCTTTGAATTGCTAGAAACATTCTTGAACAGCAAACTTTAAAGTGTTCAAATCATTGCAGAAGATTAAGTTCTGTTTTTAAAACTGTTGGGGGTTACATGCTTTTTTTTTTCGTTTCTTAGCTAGTGGAATTTTTCCCATTTAGTTGAGAGGAAAGCCTTGATGGCTGGTACATCTTCGGTACTTTAAAAGACAAACGAATCGGCTGGGCCCCGGGGGCAGTGGGGAGGGGAGCGGGTTTGGTTTTTTTTTTTGGGTCCTTCTGGGAGGGCAACACAGACACTCTCAGAGCTGTTTCTGCTGAGAAAGGAAGTTTTTTGCCATCATCCAGACGGAGCGGCTGTTCCTTCTGCTTCTGCTTCTTCCTCTCCGTTTGTGGCCTCCGCNCCGTCTCGGCCGAGATGGGATCCCTGTTCTGTTCTGTTGTTAATGCCGTAGTTATTGTTGTTGGTTTACCTTAATATATATATATATATATTAGTAAAGAACTGTTATTCCTATTCCCATATCTCTGCCTGAGAACTCCGTGTTTTCGAGATATTCGGAGGGAAAGGGTGGGGGCTTACATTTTTTTCTGCCTTCCCTGACAGATAACTGTCTCAAAAAAACTGGGACAAAAACAACAGAAAGAGAGCATAGTATCTACTGCTCAGAATGGTTTTGAACTTTTTTCTGTAAATCTAGGTTGTGTTATTCTACTCTGGGAGGTCCACAGGCAGGACCAACAGACATCTGGGGCAGTTGGTTTGTAGGGACAACAGGGAGAGTGCAGGGACTGGCCACTTTTAGCCTTCACTGCATATTCTAGATGATGTTGTGCAGTGCCCATATTTAAGACTGACTTTCCTTAGGGCAGCCAAAGCAGCAAGCCTAGCTGATTACCTGAGAAGTGCAAACTGTGCCTGTTATAGCTAAATTAATGGTTGGCAAAAGGCTGAAAAAGAACAGATTAACCTGAAAATTAAAAAGCTAGCATTGCAATCATTTATAACCAAGCTAAAATTAGTGCAGTGAAAGGAAAATAGGAGCTGCAGGACACAGAATTTCCCAAGTGTGCTGTGGGCTTGCTCCTGGCTGGAGCTGCTGGCCACACCCAGCATTAAGCTCCTGGCAGGCAGCGCTTGCGGCGTGAGGATGAGGAGTGCTGTGTGAGGAGGAAGGGCCCTGTGCACATACAGCTGGGCCCATCTGGAAAAAACTGTTTTTGATTTTGAGCTTGGTAGCAAGCCAGCTGTGGCCAGGTTCCTTGAGGGTAGGCTGAATAGTCACTCACAGATGTTTCAAAGATGAAAAGAGAAGTCTGGTCACCGCAAATAAATTGATTTGCTGCCGTAATCCTGCTCAACAACATTCCCTGAGGTATCTACATGCACAGTCTTGGACCATTGGCACTTGGCAGGATGTGTGAGCCCCACCTCATTGCTCTCCTGCTGTTACATTCCCACTAGACCACAGCTGATCAGACTGTGGACAGGCCCCTGCACAGCAAGACACCTTTAGGAAAGCACAGCATTTGCCACCCTCAGCTTTGAAAGCAACAGAGAACAATTGACAAAGTCAAAATATGCTATTAATACATGTTGCATTTTTTTTTCATGAAGGCCTATTGGGCTGTGTAGTCTCTAGTGACATTCACAAAACCACCTTTTCAGTGTCTTGCCAAAATTACAGCATTCAGCAGGAAGGAATCTGCAGGAAGGTTCTTGCAGGTGTGATTCATCCCTTTGGCTTTTGTATGTTAGGAAACAATCCTTAAGCTCAGGATCACAAACTGCTTTATATCACAAAGTCAAAGTTTCTCTAAGTGCACAAGATGTACAGACTAGAGTATTCTCCCTTTAAATGAGAATGCTCCTAATTTTACAGAAGAAAACACAACATTTTGATGATGTCAATACTTGAAAATTCAGGTTTTTGACATAAAGGATCATAATTCTTGTCAATATTTTAAGCTTTTTATTTTAAAATGTCTCTTTTAGGTGCCATCTCCTCTGTACTGCTGGCTGTACATAGCCTTTCTCTGATTTACAGGAGATTTTTCAAACGCCTAAGAGCTGTTTAGATGCTGACTAGCCTGCAGCACTGAAAGCATCTCCTCCTGAAGCACAAGACTGAAAACTAATTCACAAACCAAATGGGACGAAACTGTTTAAAATATTTTGTCCCCTTAAAAACCACCTGATATCCTTAATATAGTGTTCAGCTCAGGAAAGATTTAACCGTATTGAAAGCACACCAAACACCATGTACTTTATGGGAAAGAGAGGGCCAATCTCTGAGAGCAGAAATACTAAAAAATTAGCTTTGGCCACCATCTACATCTGCAGCCAAAATGTGATTCTAGCATTGCCAGTGTGTCTTTATGTTAACCACTGTTTGCTGAGTCCAACTGAAATTCTCTATTTTTAGCCTTTCAGCTACTTTCAGATAAAATTCCTGCAGATAGGGCTAGCTGTATAGGGCAGATAACATACAACTCTGAAACCACAGATGACCTCATGCAACTGCAAAGAAAGAAGGGTCTGTTACTTAAAACAAGGCTAAAATTTAACCCAGCTATACTAAAATTATACAGGGAGTGTTTTACAGCCCCATTACAAGACATAAAAAGCTAGTCACTATAAATTCACAGTGTACTTATTTGTAAGGATGTAAAAAAGAGTAATTAATAACCCCAAAACCTTATCTCTGAGCCAATACAACCCCAAGGCTTTCCCAGGCTCGCTGGAGATTTTACAAATAGAACTGAGAAGCTTCTTGAGCTGCCATTTGAGAATTATTTGACCACACTGAAAAGTCATTGCTCTTTGTCACAAGTCACAAGAAATTTCTTAGTGTTCCACACTTTTAGTTGACATTATGGAGAGAAAATAAATAAATGTAATCCAAACTTTCTAGAAAGGGCTTCCATGTGTAAGAACAAATATTAACCACAGATGTGAGGGAGCACTGCACAGTGATTCTTTTTTGTGCTAAATGGACTCTACCTTCCTCTCTTCTACTTCACTCTCCCTGTGTGTCCCTCAATGTACCAAAAGAAACCTTTTCCTTTAAAACACCCATATTTCCAGGAGAGTGAAGTGCAGTCCTGAGCACTATCATTCAAGTTTATTGAAGTAATTCAGGGGAAATGTGTAAGGAATGGGCATGTCACAAGCGAATCAATGCAGATCAGGGTGCTTCTTTGTAGTCCTTGGGATGTATTGCTCACACCTCTTGTACCTTGCAGAGTATTTGCTCGATATTTCTTCAGAAAAAAAACCCTCATAAGGTTACCACATATTTCCAGTAGTGGAAGAAACACTCTGAAAGTTCTTTTCCTCAGGAAGTTTCAGTCTTAATAACTAATGAACAGGTCAGATATATGAGCGAAATAACTCTAAAGTAAAAGAATCTAAAACCAGAAATCTAAAATCTAAAACTCTGAAGTAAAGAAATGCTTTCACTCCCTCATCAAATCACTCTTAAGAGATCAGCAAAAGTTTCAAACTATTCTTAACTTCTCCTTTCTTTCCTAAATACCAGCATAGGAAAACCTGTTTTTTAACAATGACACAACCTCTACCTGTAATCTATTTTCTCAAGCACAGTCAGCATTGAAATTAAGGCTTACAAAGCACTTAACTATTAATTTGTGATTATAGAACAAGTCTGATTTTTTTGGATTCATGTCACATGGAAGGAGAAACTCCATTTACCATACGGAATGAAAACCAGGATGGAACAAGGCTTGCTATTTCCCTCTCTACGGAATTGTAGGTGGACTTATGTAAACAACAGAGCAAAGATCAAAGGCAAATCTTAGGGACTATAATATACTGAGTTATTAAAGGAACAGAGCCTTTTATCTATTGTGGAGGAAGGAAGGAAAGCATTGAGACATATGTAATATATGCAATTAAAAACAAAAAACCCAAGTGAGTCCCAAAAGAGACTGAAATCAATTAAATTCTGGGGTTTTTTCTTATTCTGTTAAAATGACGAGAACCAAAAGTAAAATCTGTGACAAAAATTATACTCCATCACCTGGAAAAGCCAGGCATTCAACTCTATTTTAAGTTGAATTTTCCTTCACATCCTATGAAACAAGCACTGTTCGATCACAAACCATGTCCTCATTCACAGCCAGTTCAACTGAGGCTCACCTTGTCCTCCACTCTGTTCAGCCTGGCACCAATCGTGTTATTTCCTCGATCTTTGCTTTTCTCTGTGGAACAAGAAACATTTTCAAATTAATATATGGTGGTATAACAAAATAGCAGCAAACCACAATAGGGTGTGTTTAACTAGCCCACCAACACCGTGTAACTGAACACCCTTACCAGGCTGATAGATCCATTTCTTAAAAGTAGTTTTCTGTTTCTTTTTATAGCATTGGCTCATGCCAGGGCTTTTAACAGCCCTGGGCTTAAGGCATTTTTAATCTTATGCTTTTAATCTTTAATGCTTTAACCAAGGAGAGCAAAAATGTTCCCAATTTAGTTAATGTTTTAATTGCCACTTAAAAACAATCTGCCACTATGCAAAGAACTCTACAGTAGTCAACTTGAATTACACATTTGGTGACGTTTTATCTTTTTTCCTCCCACTATAACTATATAGAAAGATGAGTTTTCAAATTACATAAACAAAAAAATTTCATTAGCCAGACTTGTTACAAACAAACCTAGTAATTGTGCTCCTTTTCCATTGTCTCTTCCAAGCTATCAAAGATCTATGTGAATACTACAAATTTCACAGGAATTCTGTAATCTTAGCACAGCAATTTATTGAATATATGGTGAGTCCCAGAAAGACTACAGCCAACATTTTGAAGACTTCAGTGAAAATAGTTGCTTTAAGAATCTAAATAAGAACAACCCTAATTTAAAAGTGTTGATGACTAAATATTATTGCCAATGTTTAATCTTCAGAGCACAACCAGTTGGCACGGTTTAAACATTTGGCAATAAAATGAGAAGTATTTTAGCAAGTATTTTCCATTAATTATATGTTCATCAGATTAATTTTAGATACATTCTTTGTATTGACTCACCTGAGACAGAGATAAAAAGAGATGGCTTTCCTATGGATTGGTCCAATCTATAAAGGAAAAAAAAAGTCTGTATTTCATCAGTCTGAACCAGCATCTTCACTCTCTCTAGCTGGAGCAGGGAGGCCTTTTGTGAAGACAAACAAGCAAAGTGAAGTTCAAACAAATCTGGTTTGTCTTATGAGTGAAGCAGTTGCATTATGCTAAGAGTAGCTTGACACAAAAAATATAGTAGCAAGATGGGATTTGAGTTAGATTGCTCTACAGCTTCTTTAACCACCGTAATGTTTTATCATGCCCATTGCTTTTCCATGTGCTCAGCATTGATTTGTCTTTTCCTTGTTCTTCTGCAGCTTTCTTGTTACATTTTTCATCTCCTATGTACAACTCTACACCACAGCACGTGACAGTATTGCACTCTCCAGGTGTAAAACAGCCCCTGACACATAGAGATTGCAGTCTATAGTCACAGCTAGCAGGGGCTGAGGTAATACATCCCAATCATCAGATTTTTAAGCTTTTTGCCCTTTCCTCCCTGCATGAAAAGAAAACTTTACACAAATGCCATTTCACAGTCCCTAATTTTGCACTCTCCTGCCAATACGGCACCTTCAACCCTGGCAGGTTTTTGCTCGTGGGCCCTGATCACTGTCTGATTTACAAATATCATTCTGCCACTGCTTAAGGCGTACCAAGACTGGGCTTCACTGACATACCTCCTCTGTAGCTCCTTGATTCGCACCATCAGGTTGAGGTGGCCCTGAGAGTACTGCTCAATAACATCTCGCACATCATAGGGCTTTCTGGCTTGCTGTAAAATAACAGATAAAAAAACATGCCCTTAACTCACAAGGATGGAGGAATGGTCTGTGGCAATGCAGATGTTTTTGAAGAGTAAACAGTAAGTTAATTTAGCACTGTGCAGACTTATGAGTTATTTTGATTGTTGATGACACATTTTTGGTGGAATAATTCTGACAGTTCTCATTTCATCTACCTTTTGTAGGGCATCTACAGGCCCTTCAAGAGACAATCCACCAAACTCAAAAGAGCTCAAAAGAACTTGGAGCCAAAAAAAGCTTATTTGGCACCTTGTTCAGAAGTCTGTGCATGCTCTAGTTCCTTCTGGAAATAAGGTTCATGCTCCTTGGCCACTGAAAAATAAAGAGGTCTTGCACAAGTCCCTGTTCTCAGTCAGCAGCTGAGGCTCACAGTTCAGGTCTTAGTGTGGGAAGTTAAAACACAGTCCTAGAGAAAGGTGCATGACTGATTTCTTCCTCCAGAAAGACTGGCTAAGCTTTCAAAACTGCTGGGAAATACTTGTGAAAAAAATGCACTGTGTCTGTAATTTGCACCTCAAACATGGGAAAGACGTAATCTGACCTATTACTAATAAAACAAATTTTGTGTAGTATTGAGGCAATATTATCAAGATAAAGGCAAGAGTATCAACCTATGAGACACCAAGACTCACCAGAAAGCAAGTGAACAAACAAGTTGATGGGTAGCAACAAATTAAAGATATCTTAATCCTACATCTCCAGTCTAGAGTCCAAACAGTGCCAGAACTGGTGTTCCCAGCACAGGAAAGACATGGACCTGTTAGAACAAGTTCAAAGGAGGCCACAAACATAATCAGAGGGCTGGAGCACCTCTGGTATAGACAGGGTGAGATAGTTGTGTTCAACCTGGAGAAGGCTCCAGGGACACCTCACTGGAGCTTTTCAGTATTTGAAGGGGGCTTTTAAAAACGATGGGAACAGATTTTTTCAAGGGCTTGTAGTGATAGGACAAGGGGAAATGGCTTCAAGCTGAAAGAGGGCAGTTTTAGATTAGATATTAGGGAGAAATTCTTTAGTGTGAGGGTGGTGAGACACTTAAATTGGTTGCCCTGAGAAACTGTGGATGCCCTGTCCCTGGAAACATTCGAGGTCAGGTTGGGAGGGGCCCTGAGCAACCTGATTGGGTGAGGATGTCCTTGCTCAAGGCAGGGGGTTTGCACTAGATGACCTTTAAAGGTCCCTCCCAAGCCAAACTATTCTATCATTTCTGACTTATTTGTTATGCTGTTTATAGAAACTCTGCAGATAATTTTCAAGGTTTTGTAAAAACCTTGGTAACACTGAGTTACAACTTTTCCTTTCTTGCATCTTTTGAGAACAAGGAAAAAAGTTTTCAGTGGTAACTTCTAAGATACCAGAATCTGGATCCCTTTTGAAGTCTCAAAAGTATTTTTGTCACCCATATTTCAAAAGCAAATGTCTCTGCACTGCTTTATCTTATTTCCCAATCTTCAGGGTTTTCTCAATTCCATGCCATAAACACCATTTTTTTTCTAAGACAAAGGGAAGTGGGATACCATACAAAAAGGCTGTGGAGACTGTGGCACCTACATGCAGTCCCCTGCACCTGCCTGGGAAGTAGCTCCCACATACCAGGAAAAATTCCTTTAATAATACCACTTCATCAAACAAATTGTTATTTCAGTCTCCCAGATTCCCCAAGTCAACTGCAAGCCTTGGTGAATGTGAGATACTCTCTAGTGGAAGGCTAAGCAGGATTGGGAATTGCTTCAATCTAACCAAGGAGCACAGAAGAACTGCTGAGCATCCCAACTGCTTACACAGTAAAACATAAAAAAATCATAAATCATAACTAAATAATACTTAAATCAAAAAAAGAAATATGATTCTGTGATGGCATAAGCCTCTAAATCTTTCCATGGACTAGTACTGTAAACATGTTAACATTTAAAAAAAAAAAAAAAGACAAAAAAAAAGAAATGAATGATTGGATTCTTTTTGTACTATAAATAAGCAAAAGGGAAGTCTGCAAGTTTGAAAACTGCAGGTTCAGAGAAGGTGTTCAGCAAGAATAAAGACGCAGAGCTTTCTCGTGCCATCCTCATACTCTGACACAGGAGTCTGACAGTAGTGTAGGTATTTCCCTGCCTGTTTTTCACTTACAGGGTTATTTTTCTCTAAACCAAGAACTGAAAACCTGGAATAACTATATTTTATGAATGAGGCTATACTTCCGAGTATGACTGGGTATTTAAAGTCAATACTGATTTTTCTCTAACTGTTTCATACTGAAAGCTGATTTACTTGATAAAATACTCATTAAGTTGACCATACAAAAAAACTGAAGGAGGAAAAAAATTAGTGTGGAATAGACAAAAGTAGAATCTAGCCCCACAGCTTTCTTTAACTGCTTCTCTTCCTTACTTTTGGTCCTCCGCTAATTAAGCAAAACTCATGGCAAAACTCTTCTTATATAGATTAAAATTTCCCCCATCATAAATGAAAGGTTTTAAAAGGCACAAAACTCAATGCCAAACATTAAATGTGCACCACCGGCTGTGGCTGTTGTTGTTCCCTAGTAACTGCATGGGCAGGGAGGCAGACATGGGAAAGAGGAGGCTAGGAAAGGGGAATTTCTGAGAAATGCAACCAGGTAACATCAAATAAAATGGGCAGAATATCCTGTGAAACACAGGACACTGAAATACATAGCTTAATACAGCCTAGTATGGAGATTAGAAAAGATTACATATGCAATTCATATGAATCATATAATATGATGAACTACAAGACTATAAATGTAAGATTTTCCAGGGAAATTGTAACAAATCAGGCAACAGTTATGTCATCAGTAGAACTACAACCTGTATTTTAGATTTATGCTATGTATAGAATATTTGCCATGGTAAAAATCATACCATAAGTTAAAGAGCTATTTTAGAAGGAAATTAATTTACTCAATTGGAAGAATTTACATGAAAAGAAAATTTTTAAAGTTTTCAAAATGAAAATGGGAAATCAGAACAAATTCCTGGTCTCTGTGTTTGATGGCTATCACAGTTGTATCCATGTACATTACTTCTAAGACTTCTAGAAACTTCCATCGTTGGAAAACAAAGGTTATTTACTCATAAATCAAGCTAATGGAATAACTGAGTATGACTTTTTTTTTTTGAAATTCAGTTGTAATATTAGATTGTGTCAAAAACATCTGCTTTACAACTAATACATTAAATTCATATTTGGTAGGTAGGGTGAACAAAACGTAGAAAAGCATTCATTTCTAAGTCTGCCTTCCCTATAATCTACAAAATCCTTCCTTACCCATAAGTCATTCACCTTCACTAATGCATAGGACTTGTGTTGAATGTGATCATTTGTATAGAATTTGAAACAGTCCTACAGATTTTACAAGAACATAAACACACCCATAAAAAGGTATTAATTCTTTATAATATTATGCTGGGTTCATGGGTTATACATGGGCATCCTCATAAGAACTATATTTAAACATGGACTTTGAAATGCAGCCTAAATTTCTCTCCTTCTTTTTAAAGAGGAAAGGATACTTCAAAAAGACTTGCTTTTCATGTCCTTTGAAAATCTTTGTATCCCTGTTTAGCTTTTCTCTATTTGTTTTATTTAGTTAGTTAGTTTTAAACAGGAAGGCTTTGCTTTCTAACTGGCTTTTGTCCTTCTGATGCCACTGCCCTCTGTTACTAACTGAGCCCTTAAAAAATATATCTAGTCAAATTTAGGCCTACAGGTGTGTCCTGCTAACAGCTGGTATAGTTTAAGAACCATGCTGGGTTCATGCTGGGACCTATTTTGGAAAATTTTCCTCTTCCTCTCCTTCTTCCTATGCTGCCCTACTCAAAAGGTTCAGAAGCATCTCTAAAAAATACTCCTTTAAGTGCTGGATTTTCTTAATGTTCCAGCTAATTTTAAGCATAATTTTGGTCCAATGGGGTTCAGATGAAATTGGGCTGTGGATTTGTTGTGGGTTTTTTCAACAGTTAAATGAAGAAAATATCTGAATCTTCTTTGTTTGGAATATATATTTTACATAAATGTAAACCTTAGAAAGAAAACACCTACTAAAAACCAGCTGTACTGACATCTTAAATGCTGAAAGATAGATTTTTAAAATGCATCTTCTGCTTTACCTTATTTTCAGACATTACATTAGTTTGTTTATTAGTAACAGTACAGTCATTACTTGGCATATGTTAAAACAATTTAATTTCTTATGATCATTTTATATGCACAGAACAGATTTACAACATACTTTTGATGAAAGAATAATGATAGTGGTTATCGCTTAATTAGGAGAGATTTTCAAAAGCACCTTGTGGTTTGAATTTAAAGGTGACTTTGTGCATTAAATTACTTAGGTGCTTGTGAAAACTGTACCATTGGGGCTCTCCAAATTTTTATGCCTAATCATATCTTTTATATATTCAGAAATTATGCAAAAGTATCAGATATTCCCCGACTTTCCTACTGGAGATTCTGCTTCTGAAGAAACAGTAGCATATCACTTGCACACAGGAGTAGAGACCTAAGATCCACCCCACTTCAGCTAAATGACATTTTTAGCTCTTTAGTAGCAGCTAATATTGATCACTCAGGAAGAAGGAAGACTGTTAAAGATTGATGAGTGACAACCCTGTCGAGAGATTTTGCAGATGGCCAGGACTGGGCCTTTTGCAGATGCTAAAGTGAGAGTACAACTGAGAAGCCAGATTAGCAACCGAGATACTGAGCACAAACAAGTTTTAAGTATGAACTGAATAGTCCCATTCTATTCAGTCAAATGCTTTTTCAGCTTCTATCAAATCATCTGCCGCAGGGGAGTTTCGTTTATTTGCCAGGTGGATAATGTTGCACACAGTGTTCAGGCATTTTCAAAATCTGTTTCTGACAAATACCACTTGGGAGGTAGATCTACAACGTGTGGATTTCTTGTTACTAAGCAGTTTAGTTAATGCCATGGCAAATATTTTATGACCTAAATTTATGAGAGCAATGATTCTGCAATTACCACAGAGCAAAGGATCACAATCAAGTTTTAGAATGAAAATAAATTCGATTTTAATGGAACTGGCCACATTTAGGCAATTATTCACACAACAGCAGCAGACACATCACTGGAATGAGCCACATCCCTTGCCAAGTTTCAAGTGCTGAGCAACAAGTGCTAAGAAACTTCTCAACAAAATGACTATAAATATTATCTTCAAGTAGTTGAGACACTGTGCCTTTCTTAATTTTAGTCAAATAATAACAATAAAAGGTGAAATGTGCTAGCAGAAACTTCTTGAAAGCACTCTCTTCAATAAAACTCTGGGCATAGGACATTTCACTCTAAATGGTGATGGTCTGAATACATTATACATAACTAACACAATTTTCTGACAAGCTCAGGCAATCTTAGCCTTAAATTAGCTCAATAATTTTAGTAAAAATGAAAATACTCAAAATAGAAATTTGCCAAAGAATTCAGGCAGTGCTCTGAATTTTAGAAGGAAATCAGAATTGTGGGTCTGTAGCAGCATCAAACTTTGCCTTACAGATATACTGGACTTTCAGTCGTCATCATCATCATCATCATCTTTTTGATCCTAAATTTTGTAGCCTTCAAATTTGAAGAAGACACTTCCTTTTTGGAGGGTCTAGATTAAAGGTGGGATAGCTTTCTGATTTACTGGAAGCAATAGTAGCTAGGTCATGTATGAAAATTGATTTAGGCAGTTAAGCCGCTATCATCCTTTGCATTTCAGTTGTGAGGCCTGTTCCAAGGTAATACATTTATTACCTATATATACATTCACCTGCTTGGATCTAGCTGGTGGTNGAGGGCCAGAGGAGGAAAGAGAATCAGTATCTCACTACCTGGGAAGGAGGTCTCCTACTATGCAGAGGAGAGAAAGCAGAAGAAATGAGAAACATTCTGATACACTAACAAATTTCCACCTTGGTTTCTTATCAGGACTTCATTGAGTAAGGGACAGAAACAAGGCTGAGCTAGTATTTTAATCTCTAATCCTACTGACTCGGCATGAAAGCAGCACACAGCTCAGAATTAATGGAGACATACGAGAACGTTTGCACTGCCAGAAAGAGACAGCGATAACAGAGGGCTAAGGGTCAAGTCCATTAGCAGAAAATAACATTTTAATTCAGACTGCATTTCAGGAGTTTAGCCTATTTCCAGTGCATCCATAGTTGACTAACCTGCTGCAAAACAACCACTCTATTGAAGGATAGAGAGAATAGTGGGTGTAGATCACCATTACTGAAATGAATTGTGTTAGTCTCTCTTAAGTTTCTTAAAGAGACAATGAATCCAGGAGAATAAAAGGGTTTATTTAGAAAAGGAGCTTTCTATTCACAACTCACCTGGAACTTTTTTTTTGCCACAAAATACTGCATCCTCCGAATCACCTTGATGGCAGCACGGTGGTGTTCCCGCAGCCTGTGGAGAAAATGAGGAGGGTGAGAGGGGAAAGAGCATCTCCATCCAGAAAGCAAATACAGCAGGCTGCAGAAAATCCTTCACCAACTCATCCATGTGCAGTGTAAGTAGTTGTGATCCAGCCTGGCAGCACAGCACACCATTCTGCTGACCATCCTCACCTTTCAAGAAGGGTCTGAAAATCCAGGGTTTTATCTGACCCACGCTAGGTTTGCATCCATTTCACAGCTAAAAGAGATGTCCACATAACCTACTTCTGTTTCTAAAAAAACTTACATGCATCCCTCCCAGTTTCATTTCCACAAAAAAACCCCTAGTTTTTGTTCCTGCATATCTAGCCAGGAACAGCTTTTATACATTCACTCCAGTTTCTGGTATTTTTTTTTGGTTTGTTTTTCTAAGGGTTTCACCCCACAATTTCTGTACAACATGTTTCTTCACTTATAGAATTTTTTTTCCCCAAAGAATTATTTAAATAAAAAACACTTGAAAGAGTTTTGATTTGTTGACTACTAAACAATCCACTAAACTAAATAATCTTGTGGTTGCTGGATATAACATCTACATACATATTTATCCCCCAAATGAACTGTAACTTAACATAATGACAAAATAATCTGACAGGTCTTCAAAAAATATATGCCCCTCTTTTTGTGTATGCATATGATCTGACAACAGAATAAAAAGAAAATAATTTGCTCATTGTGCTTTTAAATGACAGATTTTCACAGAACCTGACACTATTTTTGAAACAGTGCATTCAAACCAGCAGTTATTTCAAATTTTTCAAAGTTTGCAAAAATGATGTTTTCCTTCTTAACATTAAAATATAGTATCAAACACTAAGCCAATTATTCGTTTTGCTCATTCTATTACTCTTACCAAGATGCACTTGAATGACATCACAGCACCATCTTTATTTCCTTTTTAGCCGCATGAACATCTATTGTTTCTAACTCTAACCCCAGACAGATCTTAAGTGATGGCTTTGGGGAGCAGCTGTAAAAGCAGTTAAGTGTTCCAGACGTTTCATCTTTATAAACTTATCATTAGTAATGCTGATAGGCCAACATGTTGAGATGTCACCCTGCAGTGCTTTCTGTCCATACTGAACATGACAGCATTCATACTTGCTGAGGGATGGAGAAGTTATACTTAAGTTCTATAAAAGTTTCCGCAAGTCTGGGTCTTTAGTATGTTACAGCATGGTATCACCCAAGCTTCTTCAGCTAAATATAGCTTAGAATTTTAGTGAGTATTCAGGTGTTTCCTCAGGATAGCTCTCACCCAGCAAGTAAAAGTTCTGCATGTGCAAATGTCTGTCCTCTGAAGAGGTGTAGCTGGGGTGTTCCTCTTCTGAAAACTCACACTTTTAAGTAGGAAAACAACATTCTGCAAATCCAAAAGCAAAACCAAAACAAAAAAAAAAAGCCATTATTCCCTACTTCTAGCTATTGCCTCTCAGGTGGGTTCTTTGTGTTATAGAAATTGTTCAGATTTAACAATGACAGAAGAGATTACTTTCTCCAGAAATATCAAAAAATGCATTGCTTTTTAAGCTAACAACACACAGCTTTTCACCTCAGGTCTACAGATGGCTCTCCCTAAGTGCCTTTGTAGAAATCATCTGTAGTTCAATAATTATGCACCAAACCTGCAGTTGGATCTGCAGAGCAAGCTTTTTCCCTCTTAACACCTTCCTGAGGTGTCTTGGAGACACTGTCTCCAGGCCCCTGCTTCCACAAATCGAACTGCAACATAGACTCACAGAGTTTGAGTTACAAAGCTGGAAGTTTGCTTCTCCTGGCTGGAATGGCTGTGTGCTCAGGACCAGTTCCCAGCAGACAGAGTTAGCCTAATGCTAGTTCAGGGTATCCCTGTTCTGTGAGCCTATGCTGCATCATGCTGCTGCTAAGGACTTGGATGACTTCCCCCAAACCCAAAGGAAATAAAGTGTTAGGGCTTTTAAGTACTGCTTCACAGAGATGGAAGCCAAAAAGGTAAACACTGTTTAATTTTCTAGTAAATATCAAAGGTATGATATCATGCAGCTATACATCTATACATAAAAGCACACAAAAACATCTTTTGACAAATAGAAATATATTTGAATTGCCATAAAACTGCTTGTAGTGCTTTGGTTTATGCCTCATTTCCTCTGGGGTGTTCTTCACAGTCCATTATTTCTGAGTAAAACATTTTTCTTTGGGACAGCCAGTCACCAGTAGAGCACACCAAATCCCTCATTCTCTATCTAGAGGACGAGTCCCATCTATAAGCAAGGCAGGCAGATAATAAAAATGGTATTTGCCATTAAGTGAAATAACAAAGCTACATGACCAAAATGATTTTCCAATGCAGCTATACAACATCAATCATTTTTCAGTGCTAACATGAACTACCATGCCAGGAGGGAAAATTAATATCCTCATTTTAGTCCTTCCCACTTCCAGCTCCAATAGGAAGCCTTAGAGTAAGCTTGCTTCTGCTTACGCTGTAAAAAGTAATTCTGCTCAACAGGCTGTCCTGATTCCCCAAGATTAAATGCTTCTGCGATGAGAGAAGGGAATAAAGGATTTAATTAGTAGCCAAGGTTATGATTCACAGTTGTTTGATCTCTTTGGCAAACTGGTAACAAACACTTCAGTAAATCGAGAGCTTAACCATTAACTGGTGATATTTGTTTGTTCAGCCACTTGTGACATCTCTGAATTCTGGTTACAGAGGGGCTGCCTGCAGCCGCTGGATACATGGAGCACGCTCAGATGTCAGAGAGGTACCCAATGCATTACTGCCCTACTTCTGTGAATGCTTCATTTCTTTTAGGAGTGTGGCTGGAAATGACCTCACCTGAGTGTGCTGCCAGAGCACAGTACCTCACCTTCCTGGTGTGTCCATCCCCACAGCTGTGGGGAGGCACCCTTTGGAGAGGCATTGCTGTGCACAGTGAGTCTCTGATGGCAGCATAGAAGGGGTTTTCTGTGACTGCTGGGGTACTCCAGACAGCCTTTCTGCTGCAGTGTAGCTGTGTGAGCTAACCTCTCCTGCAGTTGCAATCCCTCATTTCCAGATGTTTCGTTTTGCCTGACTTTGGGGGAAAGCTTGTTGGGTAAGTGCATTAGCAACAGGGTCAGCAGGCCTTTTGCCCTTTTGGCAACAGATCTATTTTCCTATCCTGAGCATTCATCAGGCTTTGAGCCTCATTGTCACCATACCCATTAATAAGTGACATATGAAGGAACTTGCCAAACACCAT